>LBNU01035093.1:0-45943 GCA_014162995.1 Artemisia annua
GCCGTCAGCCGTCAGGCGTACGACAGAAGAAGGAGCGCGCCTCTAGACGAGCATGAACGTTTTTGCACCACAGTTGCAGGAATTTTCGAGCCTGATAAGCCTGGTTTCTCTGCTTTTGCTTGGCGCTGGGTGTATACCGGCGTGTCCAGTATAGTCAGGGCGGATGGATGTAAACGGCCTTTTCTCTATGAAAGATCACTGAAGAGTATATGTGAAACAACCTCTCGGGCTGTCCCTAAGATGCGGCCCTGGTCATCCAAACAAAGTCCTACAAAGTGTTCTAAAGCCTTCTATTTATGCGTCTTCATCAGCACTCCCAGCAGCATCGGTATGAGACTTTCAAATTTGTCTGTTACAAGCATGTATAGGACGAGGAGCCATGGATTAAGACGCTTCTGTTTATTAAAAGAGGCAGACAAAAAGAGCGATCGGAGCGTTGTGTCAGATCGTATGTGGGCGGATGGATATTTTTTTGCGGGCTACAAAACTACTCTACGTTGGTGACCAAGAATTGAAGAACTTATGCAGATAAGAAATTTCAGACTTGAGCTCACAATGTCAACTAAGTTTCGTTCTAGGCCTTCAAGTCAAACAGGAAAGTACTGGCATTGTTCATAATCAAGATAAGGTTATTCACTACATCTTAAGGAGGAAGTTCCAATCGTCACAACACAATCAAGCCAGTCTGACTTCAACCGATTAAAATGTTCCAATTTCATGGAAAAAGATGAAGATGGAATAACCAGTGAAGTCAAAGAAAAAAGGCTCTACCATGCGGATCATTGTTGGTCGCGTGCTGCGATATGTCACTAATACTGCAATCTGAGGCCTAGAACGTATCATGCGTTTGCCAGTTTGTTTTATGTGCAAGATATCAAGTCCCGGGAGCGCGCGAAGTTTTCGGACACGATGAATGCTGTCTCACAGGATCTTATCTTATCTCAAGGTATAACCTAAAATTCAGGATTTATGGTAGGGTATCTAAGAGCTCACCTTTTCACTTTGGAAGCCTTTCAGATAGTGACGTGATGCTGAGATATGATTGAGTTGATAGAAGATATACCACTGGTGATGTCATATATCTTGGAAGAAGACTAGTATCATTTGCAGTTCGAAGAAACAAATACAAATTGCAGGCAGACCTCATCTACAGAAAGCTGAATAATGTCTCAGCTGCAAGTTGTTGTATCAAGTTCTGTGGATGCAAATCAACTTTAGTTACTATGGATTCAACTTCAAGATCTCCGCATCAGACCCCCCCTTTGCATACATGGACTAGTTATGTGTGCATTTGAAGAATCAGTTTATTCACCTCAAGACAAAGCACTTCAGTGTGCTAGACATCACTTTTATTTAGAGACTTGTATGGCACAGGTTGATTAATGTCGTAAGTTCATGACAGGGATGATATGTAGGCTGAATCTTGCTCACTAAAGCTTTGATGTGTCAAGGATTTAAGCAATGGTAGTTTAAGTGATTTGGAATGATTAACTCTCTCGTAGATCTCGCATAAATTGTTCTATTTTGAGGGAACGTTGCGTTGTTTCATTGAGGGGAGGATACACGTCATCCGATTTTCTAAAGAGAAACAGTACTTGGTTATCATAACAAGTCAAATTACAAACGTCTCCTTACATTGCCACTACCTACATCATTGCACGACCCTATACCTACATCTATTAAGGCTGTAGCTATCTACATCTTAAACTACAGACAGTTCCCAAGCCTCAGTAAAGCGTTTGGAGTTGGTTATACTAACTGAGCAGTTTGATCTATGTTGACTCTTTTTCTTGGAAGAACGCCTGTTGACTATTGAGGAAAGATACTGTGTTCCAACCGGTGTTGGAAGAATCACTAGAATCAGACATAATACTTGGGTCTGCTGCGTCATTTGAGTCAGAGTCAGTATCTGGTGAGCTACGTGTAGTAAAAACGGTGACTACCATGATGTCTTATGTTTAGAGACTTAGAAGATTGCTGGATTATGTTTAGTGGATGAATTATCGGTTGGTTCGATTACGAGCTCCCTTTATAGCAAAAAGTTGACACAGTCATATGGTGAGTACTGCTGCAACACGATATGAGAACAGTATGTTGCTTGACGTGGGAGCGGGTACTTTAATTTCCAACGGTCAAACGTTATTTCGGATGGTAAATATCTTTTTAAATATTCGGGATGAACGAACAGAAGGGGGAAAAACTAAATACTGTTTTTCCAGTAGATTTTGGTCATTATCTTTCAAATTTATCCATATATTACTAAACGTAACTGTGGGCATTTCGGTCATCACTATCGTCACACCATCATACAAAATTCTAATTTCGGTCTCTCGCCGCGTGTGTAGTAATCACATCACTCGACCATGCGCTCGTCGTTATGCCAATGGCGTCCACGGACACATTCGTAGAAACCTAGATAAAATACAAACCTTAACAACAGAGATTCATGAAATTCTTGATTTTCTTACTGGGTCGTACAAACGAGATTATTATGCTCTTTTGCGTGAATCCTGAGTGATTGGACCCATGGTACAAGAGTTTGGCTCTGCCAGGATGTTGTGATGTGCGATGAGTTGGATTGTTTGTTAAACTTTGCGTTTCCTGGGCACACATGCTTAAAGCGACTAACAGAGGCCACCAAATAGAGCCAGATTCTACCAATGTTCAAGCATAAGAAGGTACCTGTTTGTTTTCCCAAACCAGTTATGTTGGGACTTACATTGAGGGGATCTAGTTGATCGAGCGGGATGTTCAGCAAAGATGAACATTTGCAAAACCTCTTTTTACGTCCTCAAATGGAAGTGTGTAATGTATGATACTCTCTTAATTTTTAAAGCAATAAATCAACCTGCTTGGAATGAGTTTCCAGGCCATCAGCCTGCTGCTTCTGTTGTTGGCAGCTATCAGCCTATTTAATTGTCTCTTGGATGTTCTCAATGGTGCCTTTTACATGTCAAGAACACTAGAACCCTTGTTTTGATGTATCCAAGAGTGTATTCAAGTTTTTTTAAATAAACAACTGAAGGTGTTCCTAAGCCCCGACAGATTTTCTACCTACTGCTTGACTCTCCAGGACACATGGTGTTCAATTGATGGCTCCACAAAAGTGCTCTATTTTCTGGGCATCTACACGCTGTTGACTCAAACATGTTGGAAGTGGCACAAACGTTACGGATGCTGAATGCACGAGATACAGAGGTGCTTGCTGATGACAGATGAGACTCTGCTCCCTACCCCATTCTCAAAAGTCTGAAAGGTCTTGGCGCTTTCTCCGACAAGAGATGATTGCTCATCAAGTGACTGTTCAAAAGATTGCCTTCAGATCAACAAGCCTGTTTGCTTACAGGCATACACGTTTCTTTGGAGATATTGTTCAAGAAGATCCAGATCGATGGTGTGTAAGTCCAAGCAATTTATCCCAGGATGATCTATACTTTCACAGAATGGCTCTCAAACACTCTGGAGAAGATCGAGGGAGTTAGTGGCTGTAATGACACCACCACGGTTTGAAGTATGGCTGTTGATGGATTAATTAGTCTCATGACTAGAGATTGAGAAGACTTAAGAAGGCGGTGATGAACTCAAGTGCTCACTGCTGTTGACCACCTTTCAAAGACAGTACAGAAGATCTGCAAGAAAATGGTTAAGTTCTTTGTTCACATTTTCCAGAAGGATCCGTACAGCGAGAGCGATACAGTCCAAGCGAAAAGGAGGCTTAGAACAACGTTTTTCATTCACAGTTGGGGATGATCAAGAAGATGTAGAATCTGAATAAGGACGATCGAAGACAAAGATTGTGGAAGAAAGGACTGGTGATCTCAAAAGACCTGGTGATCAAAAGACTTTGATCGAAAGTGCTGACATCACAGATGTTCCTGTTCTTGGTCCAGGCGAGAAGGCACATTGAAGGGAAGATGGCAATGGTTAAGATCAAGATGATGGCGCTGGAACAAGAAACATCTTCATCGAATCTCTGATGATAAAGTCAGACGGAGTTGGTGATTACGAAGTAGCTGGATTTATAGCACTAGCTGGTGTTCATAATCAAGTGTACCTGGTCAGCGGCGGTACTGGTAGACAGTTTCCATAATACACACCATAGGAATTCTGACTTTGAAGAAGATGTAGTCCGCCAGCTTCCAATCCACAGTTTTCAGAAGAAGATTGAATAGTGAAGACAAGTTGTGACTATGCTGAATTATGCTTTAATATGTCAAATGACTAACAGTCTCACGTATACCTGAGCGACAGAACCTCAAGAAGAGTCTCCACCTTCTCCTACCTATTCCAAAGATTGATCCAAATACAAACAGCAAAGGGACATTTAGAGAGCAGAAGGAAATTCTCAGAACTATAGGAGCGAAAGACGATCAGGCTTAGTCAAGAGGCTCAGGATGCTAGTAGCAGCTAAAAAGCGTCAAGCTGAACTTGATGCTGAATATGAGCAGGAAAGCCTAAAAGCTGCTGAGTTCTAATGTCCAAGAATCAGGGTGAGCTAGCTCAGAAGAGAATTGGGCCCTGATGAGGCTACTTAAACGACAGTGATACAAAGGTCTTGGCCAAATTAATCACTTCACAGGCGATGAAGGACTGTATATGAGAACGTCAGGAGGCGACATACCATAAGACAAGTAGATGGGTATTGTTGGCGTTAATAGCTGAAGAAGGAGAAAGAACGGCTTGGCGCGATGCGGATGATTAGCAAGCAAAAAGGGAAAAGGCAACAGACGAAGTCAATCATCAAGAGAAGTCTGAACTTGCATTCGCGGTATTACTGTAATCACAGGGCACCTCCTGATGAGATCTTAAGAATTATCTGGGACCAATCGATGTTTGATCTACCCAACTCTGATTTTAGTATAAATCGCAAGATCTCTGAGTTAGAGGTTGTTGGGTCGCCAAAAGGATGGTGTTTCATGATTCCTTATGTTTACCACAGAGAGAGCACACGAGTATAGAGCATTTCACTCTGCTGATATGATATCCTGCACTTGGTGAAGAGCACACGATCTGTATGAGGGTATATATGGCACAGATTCAAGCTTATTTGCAAGATAATCCACTGAAGATTTGGTCTAGATGCTTATGGGAGATTTTATACGATGTGGAATAGCAGATTGAAGCTAGCACGATGAGTTTTCGAAGAATCAAAGAGTAAATGGGAAGATTCATAGTGCGAGATTTCTTTTACACAGTGCTGTGGTGCATTACATTAGAGCTAGAAGATGGTCTATGATCTTTAGATGCTGGCGAAAAGGACTATCCTCCTTACAACGACGATACTCAGTGACTTGTAGGATGCGGCATCGGTGTGGAGTCGTTCCAAAGTGAAGATGATGTAGCCTTTAATGAATCAATCCTGTCAGTCAATTGACAAATTTGGGAACGACTCGATTAACATACTGAACATTGATTGTTAATTTGTATAAAATAGTTTTTTAATAATAGACAATACTCTATTCAACAACGTACTGCTGATCAAAACCAGTACGTTTTCTAAAGTACTAGCCTTGCAGTCAAAACCGCGGCTCGAGTATATGTTTTGAAAGAGGTAAAAGTCTTTACGGTCTGTGTGCGCAAAAGGAGAATCTTTTTGAAGCACAAATAGAATACTCAGTAACAAAACTTTAAAGCATTCGTCGTTAGTATTCCATACGTGCACAACAGAGATAGGTATTCAACCCACCATGTCAGACAGACAAGAAAGAGTTTGATTCATCGATCGAGGTACGCTCTTGATGAGTGATAATCAAATCGCGATTCTCACTAAGTTTACGAAATTTACCTAAAATCTGATCCATGGTCTCAGCTCCACCAATATCTTAAATATGTGAAGATGTGACTACCCCACAAGAAAAGATGCTCTCTGTGCGCGTGAAGGCAGTGAAAAAGCCATTGGTAATGGTAGATTAGTTCACCATGGCGTTGAAATCAAGAACCTAGCTAGTCCATAAGCAAACGGCTTTTGGTAAAGATACTCCAAATCCGTTGATAGCTGATAACTTGCTAAAGAGGTATATGGTTGATTAATGTACCATGTTTAACTCTAACTTGAAACATGCGTACTCCAGAGTTAATTGGCTGTTGGTAAAAGAGACATCAAAATCCATAATTTTTCAATGATTCCACTCCAGCAGATTTACGACACCTGGAGGAGTGATTGGACGAATAGTATGAAACCTTAACTATGATTTTAGTGTAATCTTATGTTGCTGAGTAGCTGTGACAAGATGTCAAGGGTTGCTTTAAAGAGTTACGAAAGGTCTGTGGTTCGATAAGATTATAAGAATTACTGGCAGTTAATTAATGATTCAATTAACCGACGTGCATTTAGAAGAAAGATAACCCCTTTCTTTAAGATTACAGCGTTATACACAGAAGACTTGAAGTCAAACAACGTAGAATTCAAGTTCAGGGGGATCGATTGGGTTATAAGTCAAAGTAGCTGCTGAATAATTAAAGTGCTGTTCAAAATACTGCGTGTTGAGTACAAAGTATCTGCTGTTTCAACAAGGTGGCTGCTCGTTGACTAGTCAAAGTACTGCGTAAATTTATAAGATAAAGACTAAATCATTTGAAAGATACAAGACTAAAGGTTATTTTAGAAGTGTATTGTCTACTATCTATAATTATTCTATTAGTGTGAGCGGATTGGGTGATGGTGCTTGTCGTTCAATCAGTTGTAAACACTCAGGTGGTTTGCCTTGTGCCTCATAAGAAGATCCCTGGGAGAGTCATGTGTTATTAGTTAGAGTCAGTTTTAGAGTAAGATAAAAGTTTCGCATAAACTGTGGGTGTATTTAGGTTGTGAATCTGTATTATCAGTAGCAGGTCAGCTGTGATTAATATAGGCACAGTATTCAAAGTTTTGTTATTCCTCTAGCTGTTGGTTAAGTAATTCCGCGCAGTACTTTGAATGAGGTAGCTTCAGTGTTCGTTGTAGGTAATGCTAGTGATTTATCCCACAAGCTGAGCTAAACTTTACAGTAAGCTCCGTATATAAATAGTTTAATCAGCAGTACAACGATCCAACACTCTACCGCAACACTTACCGAACCTCAACGAGAACCCAACTCCATCACGTCAATCGAGAGGCAAAAAAAGAAGTGGATTCTGGAGATTCAAGCCGAAGTTCGATGCGTGATACCATTGCAAGTTACACGGCCGAAAAGCAAAGTTTATTGCAGGCGCAGTTGGAGGTTCACAAGAAAAAGGACGCAGAATATTTCAAGTTTCTTGATGGGGAGGTCTACAATCGTGACATGAAATTCGTTATGGACCCGCACGACGGACCCGGCTTTTAAGCAATTCGTCATTACGCGGAAACGCGAGATATGCGCCAAATACGGGTGGCCGTTTAGTTTGTAGGATTTAATGTTTTTAAGTTTAGTTTTAATGGAATTTTAGTTATTTTATGTTTTTTAGAAATATTATGTAATGTTCTTTTAATTTTAATGAAAATTTTAGTTTTTTTTTTTTTAATTTTAATGGAATTTTAAAAAAAATAAAAATAAATAAGTGAGTGAAGGGTGAGTGACCCATTGCCAACAAAAATAAGAATGAATGATGGAAAAAGTGGGTGAATGATGGGGCATAAAGGGATTGGTTGTGAGTAAGTGATGGGAGAGAGAGTGAATAACCCATTGCCAACTCCCTAAGAAGATAAAGCTAAAAGAATGTACAAGAAAGTCAAGCAAGTACACGAGTTAGTATAAAAATGAGAATAGTTGACAACACTTTTCCTAAAACATGATTGTTGCTTTTCCTATTTCTAACATTTATTCAAAGATCTACTTTATCACTAAATGCATGACACCTCTCCACCAATCATGCTACACACAAATATAAATGATACAAAATGTATAGTTGATAGGATCCTCCTCTCATGAAGTATAAGCTTAGCTTTGATTCATGAGATTTTACATTGTCATTCAATCATACGTATTGTTCCGCAAACACTTTGGTATATATTCTTTGATTAGCTTCTAATAAGAATATAAACGTTGAAAAAAACAATATGTGTTATTAGTGGTCAAGTAAAGTAAACTGGTTCTTATTTATTACTCTATCATTATTCATGGTTTACTCAAACTTCGAGGACCAACAGTTATAACAAAGAATGAGATCGGTGTCCTCTTGTCCAAATTCACCCGAGTAGCCAGTCAAAGATTCAGAGGTCATATCATGTTTATTTTTCTCTTATTGATAAACATTCGTTTGCGTTCATATAAGATAATGATAAGAACATATAATAAGAAAATTTTCCATAGAACGTTGAATGGCAACACCCATGAATTCTTATTTTTAACTTATAAAGCAAATTTGCTATTCTTAACACTTAAAAACTCTTTAAAAAAAGTGAGTGATTTGCGTAATTTCTCCTTGATTAAAAATGGTAACATCATCCATCATTAAACTAATATTTTATATATTGTTTAATCCTCAAACTTTTATCATTTTCGTTTATAACTCATAAACTATTTTCTCGCAATGATTACAAATTTAACTTGTAAATGTGGAATCAAAAGTCACACCAAAACAAGTTCACAAGTATAATTATTAACCACTATACATCTTCGCTTTACGCGGGTATTCGTCTAATTTTTAAAAGATAAAATAGGACCAGCTAAACACACACTGTGAGGGGTGTGGTAATAGAATCATCTTTCCCCTAAAATCTTAAGACATTTGGTAACGAAGATGTACAAGATATATAATCATGATCGATTTGTTCCTACCAAAATGTACAACAAACGCACTCGGTGAATTCTAATAACAAAAGGGTCATGATATATCATATTCATGTATTAATAAGAACGTTGTGTCCATTAAACGGGCAAAAGAACGAAGTTTTTTTTTTACCTTTTACCTTCTTATATCCTAATTCCATTCGCAAGACTTGGTACCAAAAGTCTAAAACAGCGATGTCTCCATCCATGCACAAATCTCACCTTCTAAGAGTGCCTTAGGTCCAGACACAAATCCATTCCTTTTAGAAGAACCTCATTTCCAACCACAAAGCAACTCTTAGAAGAACCTCATTTCCATCCACAAATTTGTAATCCAAGTTGGCCAGTCAGGCAAACTCTAGGACCACGGCAACGAATCCATATGATACTCGTACCAAATTCAAACTCTTTAGACTATACAACTAGATCCTAAACGATTTGGGAAGCATTAGAAATGTATCAGATTCTTCTTCTGTGTCCAATGTTCGGAAAGAAAGAAAAAGAATCTGGTACCATTTAGCATTATATTTTGCTTTCTGTTGTTGAAATAAAAGGAAATAAATCTAAAAAGTTACACTTTTGAACGAAATTTGGTTGATTATGTAAGGACAATTTTGTGTTTATATGAGTTTATGGAAGTTATACACAATCCTTTCTCTTCAAATCTTACATAACTGCAAGGAAAGTTTTGAGAAAGATTTTCCTTTGAACTCCCCAAAACTTGAGAAACGAAAACTTTGGTTTCTTAAAAATCATTTCTGACTCTCATTGTTGTTCAGACTATAGACAGTGAGAATACACCCTTAGAAAAGCCAAGTTAAAGTTTTCTTAAAAATCATTTCTGACTCTCATTGTTGTTCAGACTATAGACAGTGAGAATACACCCTTAGAAAAGCCAAGTTCTGTATTATTTCACAAACAAATTATACCATTATAACCTAACAGGCTACAGCTCAACAACCCATGACTACGCAAAACTACGACCTGAGCCTATCATTCTTAAGCAAGCGAAACAAACAAATGCCAGAGGCCCAGAGCATAGAACCATGATACCATTTTTCACACGCATACCTACAAGTTTTATCACAAACTGAGCAAGATAAGGACTTCAACCTTCAGAAACCTTACAAAGAACTACCTATATAATTGTTGCATCATAAACTAAATAAGTAAATCAGAACATAAACATCATATAAATTAGCAAGAAACTCGTTTCAAGGCTAAACTCAGATGAAGATTAGCGTTTGTGAATTTTGGTATCTAACTTATTTCACTGCACACACTCACTCTGTTCTACCTTCTTCACTATTTCACAGATAACATATGTACACGAGACTCAAAAATACTATTAAATTCAAAATACACTGCAACCCTCAGTTGCTTGCTTGTCTCTCTTTCGAACAACATTGGGAACTACAAAGGATGGAATCACCTTACCTTTCATCCCATTTGCATCTCACTGAAGCCTATCTCCATGCAACACATACCCCTTTGCACTTCCCATTGCCCCAAAAACAGAAAACTAACCACTCACGAGGTCTCTTGGAAATTACGAGACCTTGATAATGCCGCAGGATTAGCTTGTAATGCAGGAGATGTTTCTTTAATGCTTGTGTTCTTTTCGTCACTTTTAGATTGAAATGCCTTAAAGATACCACCTCCATTCACACCAACAGATCTATCGTTTTTGATTCCTAATGTTGCCCATATCGAGCTTTTTGCAGCTTCCTCAGGATCATCAATCCGCAGTGTTTTTGGAACCCACAGACTCTTCTCGGGTTCACTTTCTTTTGTCAGATCCTCATCTCCATTCTCGGCTCGAGAATGTTTCCCCAATGTGGGGGAAATAGGACCAGCCGCAGGTGCAGGATGGTAGTTAGCCGGAGGGGGAACCCACTGCATACTCCATGGACCAGGACCAGGGCCAGGGCCAGGTAAAACCCAATACGGTGGTGCAGGGTAGAATGGCTTAGGATATCCTGGTGGGCAGAAAGCGGGACCCATTTGAGGGCTCCACGGGTATGGCCATGGTGCACCAGGAGGAAAACAAGGCATCTGAGGGGAGAAACCGTGGCAATTTTGCATCTCAGTGACTGATGGCCTATTTGTGTTATCATCACTACTTGAAGGAACAGGAATTATCAACTCTTCAGGCTTACGGAAACTGTCTTGCCTCTTAGTTTTATCCGCAATATTCAAAACAGAAGCCATTGACTCACACAAAGGTGTGTCCGAACCAAATGTAAGGACAGTGCCATTGGGTTTAAGGACGGTGTGACCCAGCTCACTAGGAAGAGCTTCAGTGACAGTTATTTGACGATATTGAGAGGCTGAAGTTTTATTCTTGCGGCGTCCGGCACCTACAGGAACATTCCTCATTGTTCCACCAGCTGTCCAGTATCTTTGACAGTTCTTGCAAAAGTGACGAGGCTGATTAACGTTGTAATTGTTGTAGTAACAGAACTTGGTATCCATGCTATTACATCGAGGACAAGGAAGTATCTTGTCTGGTTTCTTGAGGGTCTTATCCTGTTCACTTTGTTCTTCCTGCGATTTTGAGGCTTTTGCATTAGCAGATTCGGTTTCAGCAGATGTTGTTGTAGGATTTTCGTTTAACGTTGAGGTTGCATTTGGCTCTGTAACCTCTTCTGAAAGTGTAGAATTGGCTCTATCCTCTTCTTTGTCCATAGACTTCTCTTCAGGTTGGTCCTATATTTACCGCAAGTTTCAGTTAAAAATGTAAATCTTGAGGCATAAATATAACACACATATCCACCTACAATAGCTTGCCAAATTTAAATGGATAGAAGAAAATAAACGAAGCTGTATATGATAACAATATTATGCTTACAACAGAACATAATTAAGTTATTCTTTAGTGTCAAACACACGTTATCAGCTTGATAACGAGCTAGTCACGTATTCGATATAACTAATTTCATAGTATAGGCTTCGGATATGTGGAAAAGCAAGACCCCCCAACATTTTTGCAACAGACAACTGATCGCCGATACGACTATCACTACAAAAAAAAAAACCCCCGATTTTATCCAACTTATGTCTCAGACTATCAAGATTACTATAGTAACAATAAAAAGCTTTAACAAACAAGTAAAGTCAAGTGGCAGGTAACACCTATCCTGATTAATCTTAGAAATGACGCCATAGTTTTCTAACACTATACTGAAAACCTATCCCCTTCCTCGGTCAATAGAGTCTAGAGTAGTAACTTAAAACTGCGACAAAAGGCCGGTCAGCGTTGCCAGTTATCAACGTTTTGCAATAAAGCTACTCAAAACGATAAACTTCAATTCACCAAAAAGTAATCCATATCCATAAACAAACAACATTAATCATCTTATTAACAAAACAAAACTAAACAACATTAAATCATATACACTTGATTAAACTTCCAACAAAAAAAATACCCAATTTTTTTTTTAAAAAAAAAGTAAACCCTAGCAAATACTAAAATTAAAATATACAAAACCTAACAAAAACAAGATCCATAAACAAATAAAGAAATAAAACATTTACCTTGTTATCATTATTATTATCGGATTGAGCATCAGAAGATGAGCTACCCTCAGAAGAACACCGATCTTCAGTTTTAACGGCGCCGTCAACATCTTGACTAGAAGCGCCGTCAGTCAACGTATCCGGCAGCTGAATAGTTTTACCAAATAGCTTAATAGCAGGATCTTTTCCATTATCCGACATTTTATGAGAAATAAACGGTGGTGTTTGGTTGGTTGGATAAATAGATGGACAGATCTATTGTCTCTGACAAAGAGGAAGTGCGGATCTTTTGGGTGTTTTTTTTTTTTTTTACCTTTTTTTCTTGGTGTCACAGATGATGATGAATAGGCTTGGTGTTGGTTTTGATCGTACAGCCACGTTAGCAAAGTGAAATGAAATGAGAGCCACAAGTTGTGTATGTGGCTCTTGACATTTTCATTCTCTCCTTCCTCTTTTTGATTCTCGCCCTTTTTTTCTTGCTGACGTGACGACGACTCTTTTTATACTTTCTAATCCTTCTATTTTTTATCTTGTTTCATTTTCCTACCCTCGTCACACTTGTCCAAACGATGATTGAGATGAGATTCTGCATTTTTGAACCACGAAATACTCGCTTTCCATTTAGGTTGTAGTTCGATTTCAAGAATATATATATATTACACATGTATTTTACATATTTTAAGCATGACTTAAAATCAAAAGGGTTTTAGCCGTACAATAATAACGTACTTTCAGATTTGTGCCGTTTTGGTACGTGTACTTTTTTCTTGTTCCACTTAATGCAACGTACTTTCAGATTTTGTGCTACTTTAGTACGTTAAAGTAAGGGCTACCGGATAAAAAGTCATTTTACTGGATAAAAATCTAAGTGGAATATTTTTAGCACATAAATAGTCCCTGTGGTTTGTCAGGTATCACGAATTTAGTCCCTAGAAATTTTTGTTAAATTTCTAATAGAGTTAACTACAGTTTTGGTCCTTGTGGTTTGGTGCATATTTCATTTTGGTCCATTTTACCAACGATCGTTCGTGACGTTAGTCCTTTTATATACGTCTTTATTTATGTTTATATATACACTTTTAAACACGCTTTTACATGCGTTTTCACACACATTTTCACATGTTTTGACACACGTTTTTACATACGTTTTAGACATGTTTTTACATGCGTTTTTACACGCATTTTTACACACGTTTTCACACACATTTTAGACACGTTTTTACACACTTTTTACACACGTTTTTATATACTTTTTTTTCAGAAATTTCTTTTAGAATTTTTTTCGAAAAACTTTTTCTCCGAATTTTTTTTTTCAGCTTTTTTTTTGAGTTTTCGATTTTTTTTTTCAATTTTTTTGTGAAATTTTTTTTTCAAAATTCTATTTCTGAATAAATTTTTTTTCGAAATTTTTTTTTTTCAAATTTTTTTCACACATTTTTTTCTTCGAAAAAAAACTTGAAAAAGAAAAATTTTTAAAAAAAATCGAAATAAAGATTTGGAAAACAATTTTGAAAAACGTGTGCGAAAACGTATGAAAAAGTAAGAAAAACGTATTAAAACATGTAAAAACGGATGAAAACGTATAAAAACGAACGAAAACGTACTAAGACATAAGAAAATAGATGATAACGTTTAAAAATGGACCATAATATAAGAAAACAAACTAAAACGTATAAAAACAGATGGAAATGTATAAAAACGTACGAAAACGTATAAAAACGGAAGAAAACGTATAAAAATATATGAAAATGTATAAAAACGAACGAAAACATATAAAAAGGAAGAAAGCGTTCAAACACGGACGAAAACGTATTAAAAATTTTAACAAAAAAATTTAGGGACTAACTTCGTAATACCCCTCAAACCACAAGGACCATTTATATAATTAACTCAAAGATTTATTGTAAGTGGAAATCCTACGTGGCATGTCCACGTAGGATTCTTAATTCTGGTTCCGGTAAAATAAAGTAGCACGTACCAAAGTAGCACATAACCTGAAAGTACGTTGCATTAAGTGGAACAAAAAATAGTACACGTACCAAAATGGCACAAAGCTGAAAATACGTTGCTATTATACTGCTAAAGCCCAAATCAAAATCATTTAATTGGAGAGCTTTTTATACGAAATCAGGTGCTGATGCGTGGTTTTGTGACCTTACAACAGGTTTTACCTCTCGAGGGATCTCAAGAGGCTTACAACCCCACCAGGCAGTGTACCTGACCGATGTAGTATAGGATAGTGGTAAGTACGGGGGATTGATCGTTCTCTCACAGGGAATAGTGTTCGTTAGGTAAGAAAAACTACTCTAAAGGTCTAAGGGTGGAAGAGGATTCTTTTTGTGTTTTTATATTTTTTATGAAAGCAATTAAAATCTCGGTTTTGGAAGAAAGGCGGAATTAGTTGTTAGTCAACTAACCCAAGTTTACTACTTATGCAAATTAAAATAAATAAATATCTAAACTATTGTGGTTGTGAAAACAATATGGAGAAAATTGTGTTTACTTAGATTTCATTACTCCATAACTATCTTTTACCGGTTAATTGATATGTGTGTTACTTGTGTGGATGTAGGGTGTATTCCTAATAACTCATGGAGTGGCATACATATCTCTCCAATTCTATGAGCTCTTATCTCGCCCTATGCCATGCACGGCACAACCATAGGGGTTGTAAACAGTGGCTCATGCGTTAAATACTACCTTAATAGCCTAGTATGCCTCGACTACATGTTTCCCAAGACGTTCAAGCACGTTACCATAAAGGAGGTTGGCCAGTTTTCTTGAGCCTAACATCGATGAAACAATCATCCCAACAAACAACAACACACACCAATCAACCAATAATTAATAGTTAGGTTTCATTAGATCTAAGCAAACACTAGAGAATTTAGCTACTCATGTTAATTGAAAGACAAGCAAGATAGATAGACAACCAACACATAGACATATTGATTGAATTAAAGTGAAGACTTATCTTTAATTAAGCACTAGGGTTCCAAGGGTTGGAAACCCTAAAAGTCACAGAAAATTCGTCTTTAGGGTTTGCCCTAAAAGTTCTCCACAAAGTTCCACACATAATGAATGAAAATTAGAAAACTATATATAGATTTTACACTCTGACGGCGTCAGGTTATAAGGGCTGACGCCGTCAGCTCGCCGCCATTAGGTTTCTCGGATGGCCTAGATCCACTTCTGACGCCGTCACCTTATAAAACCTTCTGGGCCGTCACTCTTTAACTTTACTCCTGACGGCCTACTTTTCCTAACACCTGACGGCGTCAGGTGTTAAATCCAAAATTTCCTCTGGCCCGTCATTTGATAATTGGTTTCCACTCTTTTGTCAAGGCTTTCTGACGGCGTCACCTTGTGACTTCTGACGCCGTCAGGTTGTAAATCTTCATCTTTTGAGACTTTGTCGTTTTCTTCACTTTTATGCTCCAAAAACGTCCGAATATGCATGTTTTCCAGAATTCCTCTCAAAAGTACCTAAAATGACAAAAGGAACGATTTAGGGCAATATTTGATCACATTTATACGAATTAGGGCTTAAATGACCCCCTAAAAGCGTAACACTTTTCGTCTCATCAAATACCCTTACACTTGGGATTTGCTTGTCCTCAAGCAAATGAGCTTTTATTCCAATCAAAATATGAGTTAGGGGTCATTTAACACGAATATAAAAGTAATTACAACAAATAGTTATTAGACCCTAATCATAACAAGCACGGAAATCATACACTAGCACCTCACAAATAGTGTTTGGATTCTCACATCTCTCAAATGTCATAAAGTTTATATCTCATAAATGGAAACGGAAAATAACACTCACTACCTGTCATAGCAAATAGATTACCATAGGCTTGGGAAAGGATCAATTACTCCTCCACTAGGCGTAAGCACCTAAGATAAACTATCAAAGAGGTCTTTCCAAAGGGTTGTAACGTAAGGTGTAGGGATATGATAACACGGTTTGGTTGGAATAAAGGGTATTTTAGTGGTGGCGAGTTAATTATCATGATCAAATACATGCACTCTACATCGTTGCTTAAGTCAAGACTCGACTCAATCTTAGTCTAAAAATGAAAGAACAAAAACTAAAAAGAACGTAAAAGGAAACGGGATGGTAGTCCGTATGTTTTTCTTCTTTCATTTTCATATTTTTTTTGTATTTTTCTTGATTTTTTTTTCATACTCTTACCCTACCATCCAAAATAATACATCGTAGGGGATTTGCATTCCCCTTACACTTGAATCTTTACATAACTTTACAATCACTATTCTAATGACTCGAATTAAGATAATCGAATTAAGATGATGATGAATAGGCTTGGTGTTGGTTTTGATCGTACAGCCACGTTAGCAAAGTGAAATGAAATGAGAGCCACAAGTTGTGTATGTGGCTCTTGACATTTTCATTCTCTCCTTCCTCTTTTTGATTCTCGCCCTTTTTTTCTTGCTGACGTGACGACGACTCTTTTTATACTTTCTAATCCTTCTATTTTTTATCTTGTTTCATTTTTCTACCCTCATCACACTTGTCCAAACGATGATTGAGATGAGATTCTGCATTTTTGAACCACGAAATACTCGCTTTCCATTTAGGTTGTAGTTTGATTTCAAGAAGGGAGGTAATTTGTACACTCTACCAATTGATTTGCACACTTAAAATGTTTGTGTTTTGACATTTATACCACTACATCATTTAGTGGAGTGTGCAAATCTAGACACAAATATTAAGGATATAAATGTCATGACACAAAGATTTGAGTGTCCAAATCAATTGATGCAGTGTGCAAATCACCTCCCTTTCAAGAATATATATATTACATATGTATTTTATATATTTTAAGCAGGACTTAAAATCAAAAGGGTTTTAGCCGTACAATAGCAACGTACTTTTAGCTTTGTGCCGTTTTAATACGTGTACTTTTTTTTTGTTCCACTTAATGCAACGTACTTTCAGATTTTGTGCTACTTTGGTACGTTAAAGTAAGGGCTACCGGATAAAAAGTCATTTTACTGGATAAAAATCTAAGTGGAATATTTTTATCACATAAGTAGTCCTTGTGGTTTGTCAGGTATCACGAATTTAGTCCCTAGAAATTTCTGTTAAATTTCTAATAGAGTTAACTACAGTTTTGGTCCTTGTGGTTTGGTGCATATTTCATTTTTGGTCCATTTTACCAACGATCGTTCGCGACGTTAGTCCTTTTATATACGTCTTTATTTATGTTTATATATACATTTTTAAACACGTTTTTACACGCGTTTTCACACACATTTTCACATGTTTTGACACACGTTTTTACATACGTTTTATACATGTTTTTTATGCGTTTTTACACGCATTTTTACACACGTTTTTACACACATTTTAGACACGTTTTTACACACTTTTTACACACGTTTTTATATACTTTTTTTTTCAGAAATTTCTTTTAGAATTTTTTTCGAAAAACTTTTTCTCCGAATTTTTTTTTCAGCTTTTTTTTTGAATTTTCGATTTTTTTTAAAAAAAAAATTTGTTTATTGAATTTTTTTTTCAAAATTCTATTTCTGAATAAAAAAAATTTCGAAATTTTTTTTTTTCAAATTTTTTTCTTCGAAAAAAAATTGAAAAAGAAAAATTTTTTTAAAAATTCGAAAAAAAAATTTGGAAAACAATTTTGAAAAACATGTGTGAAAACGTATGAAAAAGTAAGAAAAACGTATTAAAACGTGTAAAAACGGATGAAAACGTATAAAAACGAACGAAAACGTACTAAGACATAAGAAAATGGATGATAACGTTTAAAAATGGACCAAAATATAAGAAAACAAACTAAAACGTATAAAAATAGATGGAAGTGTATAAAAACGGACGAAAACGTATAAAAACGGAAGAAAACGTATAAAAATATATGAAAATGTATAAAAACGAACGAAAACATATAAAAAGGAAGAAAGCGTTCAAACACGGACGAAAACGTATTAAAAATTTTAACAAAAAAATTTAGGGACTAACTTCGTGATACCCCTCAAACCACAAGGACCATTTATATAATTAACTCAATGTTGGATCGATATACTCTGACCAAACTAATTATGTAGCTTGTTAAGGGCTTAGTAATCTTGGATAAATCCTAAACTACTAATAATGAAACACTGAATGACTTTGTTAAATAGGTGGAATCTACTTAAACAAAGCTTAAGAAGAATAATAAGCTTCAACGATTCTATTAACTCTTTGAATCTGCTTTCGTACACAGACTCACAAACAACCCTAACAACTCTAATATCGAACTTGTAGTTTTTCTCTAAAAACATATATCTCTAATGCCAGCCTAGGGATCCTTTTATAGGCACAAGGAAAACCTAGTCGGTTTACAATACTTGAACGACAAGTAAACTAACTCTAACTTAGAATATTCTAGAATTTACATAATATTCCTTAATTTAATTTTGCATGTCGTCAGTCTTTAACCCTTGCAGTACTTTGACTTTTATCAACGAGCAGTACTTTGACCATGTATACTCCAGCAGTACTTTGATATCCAGCAGTACTTTGATATTATACCCCAACAATCCTCCCCTAACTTAAATTCTACTTGCTTGACTTCAAGTTTCTTTGTAATCTTTGAAAAACAATCATCTTTATCTTCAAGGAAAGGCTATATCTTTTAAAGTCTTACTCGTTGTTGTTTTGTTACCATCAATGTGTAGTTAGTATCTGCAATCTTTATCAGCAACAATTCTTTGTCTTTACAGCAACTTTAGTTCTTCTCAGCTACTCAGCAACATAAGGTACATCAAATCTGTTAAGTTTCATACTATTCTCATCACTTCCAGGTGTGTTAACTCCTGTGAGAGGTGAATCATTGAAAATTAATGGATTTTAATGTCTCTTTACCAAAGCCATTAACTCTGGAGTAGCCAATGTTTAAGTTAAGTAAACCATGGTACATTGATAACCATATGATTTTTAGCAAATCATCAGCTATCAACGGATTTGAGTAGTCTTTACCAGTAGCCGTTTGCTTTTGGACTAGCTAGTTCTTTTAGTACAATCACTACCATTGTGAACTAATTACCATATGAATGGATTTTCCACAGCCTTTACCACAAGTCATTTTCTTGTGGGCTAGTCAACTCTTCACTTATCACAGATATGGTGAGTTGAAAACCATACAATTTTTAGTGAATTGTCAACTAAAAAACGGATTTGATTATCACATCAGAGCCGTACCCTCATGATGAGTCAAACTCTTTCTTGTTTGTTAAACATGGTGAGTTGAATACCATTTGTTGTGTAGCACAAGTACTAACACCATGTATATCTTCAAAAACAATCTGTTGCTGTAAACCTTTGTGCTTCAAAAAGTATTTTGCATATGACAAAAATTATTATTTCAAAAGACTTTACTGGTTTTATGCTGCAAGCAGTACTTTGTAAAAGTACTGTTTGATCAGCAGTACTTTGAATAAAGTACTTGTTTATTCAAAAGATTTAAATAATTAAGACCATACCAGTAATTATGCATCATCATCTTTTAATATTGTCCAATTAATGAACAAATTAATCACCATTAGAGCAGTTTCATCCTCTTGCTCTACTTCCATACCATGATCCAGCATCCTCATCATCAGATCTCTTGTAAGAGGATATCTTCTTTCTGCTAACATATAGATCATAGTACCATCTTCCAACTCTAAGACATGCACACTAGCCTTTTCAAAGAATTTCCAACTTTGAATTTCCTAGACTTCTTGATTTTTCCAAATATCATCTGTGCTTGTCTCCTCTGTTTCCCACAGTGTTGTGAGATCTCCCAGCAACAATACACCAATTCCTTTGAGTGGAATTTGTTCAAAATAAGCTTGAATTGTTGGTGTAGGTGAAACAAGTCTTCTTTGTCAATAAGATGCAATACATCCAACAACAAATTAAATGCTCTAAAGCTGTTATCTTCTCTATGGAAAACAAAATAATCTCCATCTTTCTCAGATTCTATCACTTCCAAATCTGATATCTTAGCCTTTGTAGCAGCATCTTCTTCTGACTTAGGAAGCTTAAAGTCAACAACTCTTAGGTAATTCCTCAGTTCATCAATTGTGTTTGCTCTTAATTCCACTTCAAATTTAGATTTCTTTGATGACTGTGACTTAGTTGTTATTCTTTTCCTTTTATTACCAGCCTCCATCATCTGTTTTCCTTCTTCAGTATCAAAACCAATAATGCCATATACTTGCTTTTGATAAGCTTCTCTGACAGCATCATATAATTCCTTCATTTCTTGATACTTTAACTTCTGTAAACCTTTGTATCCACGACCTTTCAAATAACTCATGTAAAAATTTCTTTCTTGAGCTTTTTTCATTGGTCTTCTTGGTTGAACAACAATCTCTCTTTCTTTTTGAAACTCAGCATCAAGTTCTGCTTGTAACTGTTTAGCAGCTTCTTCACCTTTAGCTTCTTGAAAAGCCCTTATCTGTGCAAAAGTAAATTCCTTCTTCTTCTTCTTTTTCTCTGGTTCTACCAAGATTCCTTTCCCTTTGTCTTTAGGATCAGTTTCTTGAGTAGGCTGAGAAGAAGGTTGTTCTTGAGTATGTTCAACTTCTTGAATAACAAATTAACAATGCCTCTAGGTCTAGATATACTCATCATAATGTCAGCAATAGTTTCATCATCACTATTGGTAGATTTTCTAACCTCCTCTTCCTGAACTGGATTGGATGGACCCACATCTTCTTCAAAATCCAAAGTCCTTGGTGTGATTAAAAACTGTCTCTCAGTACTTTGATAACCAGTACCTAGATGAGCAGTACCTTGAACATTTTCAACACCAGTATCTTCCAAATCCAATTCTTCTGTATCACCACTTCTGACTTGAATATCAGCATCTTGAATATCAATTTGCTCAGTCTCATCACTCTTTCTCTCAGCAGTATCTTGATGAGGAATATTTTCTTCAAGTGGTGTTACTTTTTCAAGGGGTTGAATATCATCAGCATCTTTACTCTTATCCAAACCAGCATCTTCATTCACATTCTTATTCTGCAAATTCCTCCCCAATGGGAATGAAAAATGTGTCTTCAACTTCATTTTCTTAGACTTAGGTTTGTGACCACTTTTTTGTTGTGACTTGACCCATAGCCTGTGATGCTTAACAAGTGGCCAAACAAACCTCTTCAATCTTTTGAACTTGTTGCTCAACTTCAAGAGTAGTGCAACTTGATCTTCATTAGCTTTCTTCAGTCTCCTTAGTTCTCTTGTTAAAGCATAATTGCTCAGCACTCCCTCATCAGCCATAACTCCCTCATCTCCTCCAGATGTTTGAGAACCATCTGTGGAAGTATAATCATTAGGAGTGGGTGGTTGATTCTCATCCTGTGTTGAATCATGAGGAGCAGTACCTTGTGGAGAAGCAGTCTTTTCCCTTGAAACAGTATTTTGAGAAGCATCTCCTTCCTCTGAGTGTGACTGCTCTGAATGTGGTGGAACAGCTGGAGATGGATTAGGAGCAGAGTCTGAAGGCTCAGAAGCAGGGTCTGATTCCTCTTGAGCAGCATCTCTAACAGCTTGTGCCATTTCCAAAATATGAGCAGTGAGAGGTGTATTCCTTCTAGAGAACTTAGCACTCTTGGTAGCCATAAAAGTAAAGACCTTATTAGGAAGAACAATGGCTGGCAAGAATTCTTGAGGTTTGGGAACACCTTCAAGCTGTTTGTTCAAAAAGATTTGAATGAACCTGGGATACATCAAGAATGGTTGTGCATACCATCCAGAATCATGAATGAAAAGTTGAAAGGCTGATTGGTAGCTAATCCCACTAAGGCTGATGCTATAGTTTGACTAAATTCATTCCAAGCAGTACTTTTGTTACTGAGGCAATGAAGTAGAACATGAATCAAATACTTCCAATGTGGACTAAATAAGGGTTTCTCAAATGTAAGCTTGGTAAATGAACCCTCATACCCAATATCCCTAAGGGTGTCCCAAAGTACTTGTTTATCAAACCTAACACTTCCTTCTTCATCATGAAACATAAGATCTGTGCGAATACTAGCTTCAGTGATCCTAATATTGCGCCCAGCAACTTTAGCCGTAATGAAGGAGAGATCTGGTTCTTCCCAACCGGATGCAGCAGTTGCCCAAAATTCTTGAATCCATGGTCCAATGACATCTGGATTGACCAATAAAGAGTAATTGATTGAAGACCCAGTAAGGAAATCAATCACAGCATGAAAATCAACATTCAACTCTGTCTTATCCAAATTAGCGATCATGTTATGGCGACTACAAGTGGAACGAGCCATTTGTGAAGTGGTATGGATGAATGAAGTGGTATGAATGAATGAAGTGGTATGAAGAGGGTGAATTGAGAATAACAGTGACTGCGTAAGAGAATGTGGATGGAAAGTGGAAAAGGGAGATTAAAAAGGCGGTAGGGTTTGTTAAATATGGATAAGATTTAAAAAAAATCAAATCCCATTTAATACGGATACCGTTATTTTGGCATGTATCTCCATTCCCCTTATATATGACCGTTAGAACAGTACGTTCCACAGAGCAGTATGTGACACGTCAACAGTACCCTTAGAGCAGCACTTTCCCACAGCAGTACTTTCATCCAAAACATGAAGCAGTACTTTCCTATTAAAATATCTTTTGACTTTTTGACCAAAATATCTTCTGAAAGACAACCCGATACATTAAATACTTTCCATATTTACTCCCCAAAACTACCAAGGTAAGTATAATTGAATGATTATCATTAATGACCCATAAGACTTTCTTGCCTATAAAAAGAGCTTTCATAACACTTTTCTTCATCACAAAAACCTTACTTCATCAGAAAAACCCTAACATCATCATGAGTAATTTCCCATTGATATACATCTCATCTGATGATTCCAGTGATTCAGAGATCAAGTACTTCTCTGACTCAGATTCTGATTCCAAACCAGGATGGAGTGATTACTTTCCTCCTATTGCATCAAGCTCAACCAACCAAAAACCTAAGAAAAAGGTTACTACTTCTGCTCCAACTACAGCACTATCCAAAGAATTGCCACAAGCCTTGAACCAGGCTTTAGAGTCTGCCTTAAAGAACATGAAGATTCCTGTGGAAGAGATTCCTGCAAAACCAGAGAGACCTCCAATGCAAGTGTTTTTCCTTGCTTGTCCAAGAAAGCAATCATCTTTTGATGACAAAAGAAAGAATGCTCAGAATGGAAAGCAGACTTATCAGGGAAAAGGAAAAAGGCCTATGGAGTAGATTATGTAGGGTGTAGGTTGGGTAGGGTTGGTGTAGGTTGTTTTGTCTGGATTGTATCTGTGGTTCTTGAACGATCAATGTAATCACTTTGAATGTTAATGAATAAAATTTTCTTTTCTGTTAAATGATATATGTAGCCTCCCCTCAAATAATAACTAACTACTAATGCCTCCCCTCAAAAGTAGCCTAATAATTTATCATACCAATACTTACAACCAAATGCTTGAATCTTGAAACATCAAAGCCTTTTGTGAGTAAATCTGCTACATTATCATCTGTGTGAACCTTGACAACATTTATGAGTCTGTGCTCATAACAATCTCGAATAAAGTGATGCCTTATTTGTATATGCTTGGTCTTGGAATGGTAAACTGGATTCTTCACAATACAAATAGTACTCTCATTATCAATGTTGATAGGAGTATTCTTAAAATTGTATCCATAGTCCAAGAGTTGATTTTGCATCCACAAAACTTGTCCACAACAACTTGCAGCTGCAACATATTCTGCTTCAGTAGATGAAGTTGCTGCAATTGTTTGCTTCTTACACTGCCATGAAACTAATCTTCTTCCAAGATATTGGCATCCTCCAGTGGTTGATCTTCTATCATAGTTATCTCCAGCATAGTCACTATCTGAAAAAGCTTCCAAGTGAAAAGGGGACTCCTTAGGATACCACAATCCTAACTTAGGTTGATGCTTGAGATAACCAAAAATCCTCTGTACAGCATTCATATGAGAAACCTTGGGTGAAACTTGATATCTTGCACAAAGACATACAGCAAACATGATATCAGGCCTTGATGCAGTTAAGTACATAAGACACCCAATCATAGATCTGTAAAGCTTGACATCCACTGGTTTACCATCTTTATCCTTTCCTAATGAGTTTGAAGCTTTAATGGGTGTTGTGACTGGCTTGATAGTGTTAAGATTAAACTTCTTAAGAATGTCAGTGACATACTTATCTTGACTTATGAAAATGCCAGTACTTGACTGTTTAACTTGAAGCCCCAAAAAGTAAGTTAATTTACCCATTGAACTCATTTGAAATTCCTTTTGCATGAGCTGTTCAAACTCTTTCACCATGGACTGTTTTGTGGCTCCAAAGATAATATCATCCACATAAACTTGAACCAGCATGATATCCTTTTTGTCTCTTTTAATGAACAAAGTCTTATCAATAGCTCATCTCCTATAACCATGTTGTAATAGAAAATTTGAGAGTCTTTCATACCATGCTCTAGGAGCTTGATGAAGGCCATACAATGCTTTGACAACTTTGTAGACTTTGTTTGGATGTTCAGGATCTTCAAAACCAAGAGGTTGTTTAACATAGACCTCTTATGTAATCTTGCCATAAAGAAAGGCACTCTTGACATCCATTTGATAAACTGGAAATCCCATGTAAGAGGCAAAAGCAAGGAATAATCTGATTGCTTCAATTCTTGCTACAGGAGCAAATACTTCATCATAATCCACTCCCTCTTCTTGTTTATATCCTTGTGCAACCAATCTTGCTTTGTTCTTGATGACATTACCTCTTTCATCTCTTTTTACTCTGAAGACCCATCTTGTACCAATTACCTTCATGCCATCAGGTAAATCACATAAGACCCAAACCTCTTGAAGCTTAAATTGTAGAAGCTCTTCTTGCATAGCTTCAACCCAGCTTTCTTTAGTTAAAGCTTGAGCTATATTCTTGGGTTCTTCTTGAGAGATAAAACAAGCAAACAAACATGTTTGTTGATCCTTATGATTCATCCTGTTTTGTTTGTAAACAAAGCTAAGCAAAGCATTATGGGGCTTAGTGATACTCTTAATTAGCTTTGGATCTTGTAAGAACACCAGAAGTAGGAGAACCAATAATTTTATTTGCAGGATGGTTCTTATGCACTCTTGAAGTGTGAGTTGTTTGTACTGTAAGATCATCTTCCAAATTTGTGAGATCAGGACCTTGTTGAGAGAAAATTCCTTCTTCCTGCTACTCATCATCTGATTCTTCAAAAGGAGGCATGGATTGACCAGGAAAATCATCAGTGTTGGTCCAAGTGTTTGAATTTACTTCCCCAGAAGTACTTTCAAATTGAGCAGCAGTACTCTGATCCAAAGTACTGGGATCCAAAGTGTTGTTGTCCAAAGTAGATTTTCCCTTTGTCTTCTCTGCTTCATAGGCTCATCTTAGATCATCTTCATAGGACTTTGCAAGTGTTTCTTGAAAAGCATGATATTGAGTTCATCTTGATCTTCATCAGAGATTATGGTAGTTGAGTCAACAGTACTTTGCTCCTTGTTAACAATACTTTGTTCCTTGTCAATAGAGTCTGTATCAGGAACATCTGTAGAACTAACATTGACACCATGAACTATGAACTGTGAATCTTCTTCTTCTCAATGAACAACTTGATTCTCCTCCCTAACAGGCACATAGTTCATAGAAGGAGTTAACACATTAAGGTCAAACATCAAATCAGGACCTTTACCTCTTTGGTTTAGCTGATCTTCAAGGAATTCAACATGTAGACAGTCTTGAACCTTCCTTGTAACCCTGTTATACACCTGAAAACCTTTACTATAGGTACAGTAACCCAATAGGTATCCTTCATCTGACTTGCCATCAAACTTACCCAAATTATCAATGGTGTTAAGGATAGTGAGAGGACATCCAAAAGGTTTCATAAAGCTGATGCTGGGTTTCCTGCCCATAAGTAACTCATAGGGTGTCTTCATCTGGGGTTTGGTGATAGAAACTCTATTTAAAATATAACAAGCAGCACTTACTGCTTTAGCCCAAAACTGAATAGGTAAGAGTGAATCTGCAAGCATTGTTCTTGCTGCTTCTATCAAGGTTCTGTTCTTTCTTTCTGCAACTCCATTCTGCTGAGGAGTTCTAGCAATGCTAAATTCCCTCTTGATTCCTTTGTTGGCACAAAAATCATCCATAAGCTTATTCTTGAATTCAGTTCCATTATCACATCTAATACCTTTAACTTTGAGTCTCAATTGATTTTCCAGGGATATTATTAGATCATGAATAGCATCAAAAGTATCATCTTTGAATCCCAAGAAAAAGACCCAACTAAATCTACTGCAATCATCTGTCACAACTAAGCAGTTTTTCTTCTTGTTTAGGCTTGATACAGAAACAGGTCCAAACAAATCCATATGCAACAACTCCAAAGGTTCTTTGATAGTTCTTTCCCCAAGCTTTTTGCATGAAGCTCTATGTTGTTTCCCTTTTTTACAGGCCAAACATGAATGATCAGTCTTGAAAGTTTTGGAAGGTAAACTTCGAACTAGATTGTCTTTGACCAGCTTGTTGATATTCTTGAAATTCACATGACCTAGTCTTCTGTGCCATAGATGTGCCTCTTCAAGTGTTTCCTTTGCTACCAAACATGTAGCTCTCTTAGTGGAGGTAATATTCTTCATATCTATGCTATACACATCATTGGTTCTTGGTGTCCTCAAAATCACCAAGTTATCATCTTCAAACTTAAACTCAGGGGAGAGAATAAGACATTCTGTGTCAGTGAACAACACAGGATGCTTCTTGTCACAAATCTGAGATACTGATAAGAGATTGAACTTGAGCTCCTTCACATAACGAACATTCTCAAAATCAATACTTCCTGTCTTGATAGTTCCTTTGCCAGTAATTCTCCCTCCAGTAGCATCATCCCCAAATGCAACTCTTCCTCCAAAATATTCCTTAAAATCTGACAGTAGCTCCTTGTCTCCTGTCATGCTTCCAGAGCAACCACTATCAACAATTAAATGATCTTTAAGCTCCTCTTCTGGGTTGCCCTGCACAATAATAAGAAAGTTAGTTTCTTTTAGGAACCCAAGCCATTACTGACTTGTGTTCCCCTTGTGGAGAAACATACTTAAATTCTTTAAGTATGTAATCTCCACTGTTTTTGAAAACATGATCAATTACTTTCTTTTGTTCCAAAACTTGTTCTGTGTTTTCAACATAACTTTCTTTTACAACAAGATTTTCCTTTTCACTCACACATTCTGAAAGTACTGTTTTTCCCCCAGCAGCACTTTCTTTCTTGACCCACATGGTTTTAACATTTTGTTTTGAGCTCTGTGGTTTAGGTACTCTATCTGAGGTGTAAGGCCTTCTAGATTGGGTGTAACTTGATTTCCTTGGTCTTACATTAGTAGTACCTTGACTGGGTGAAAACTTCCTAACAGTACTTTGTGAAGATACTGTTTTGGGCTTGCCAGTACTTTGAAAAGTGTTGCCTTGAGGTACTGGTGGTTTGGAAAAAGGTCTTTTCTGATGAGGGTACCTATAGTCTTTTGTGAAATTACTATGGTTGACCCTTCTTGAATAGTTCCAAACTGGTTTAGTCTCTTTTGGCTTCTGGTTAGCAGATTTGGTCTTTAGATATTGACTTAAGTATTCTGAATGAAAGTTACAATCTTTTATCAAGTGATTAGGACTATAACAAACAAAACATAATTTCTGATTTGTCAACCCAAATCCTGTTCTTTGAGGTTTATAGCCAAGATCAGTATGATTTCTAGGTGAATGATTAAAAGAATTTCTAAAGTTAGCAGTATTTTGAGAAGTATTTTGTAAAGGTACAACTGAGTGACTAGCAGTTCTTTGAGAAAAGTTTGAAAATACTGCTGGTTTTGAAAAATCTTTAGAAAACCTTTTATCATTGTTTGCATTCCTTGAATCCCTAGTATTCCCTTTATGTGTATCATCCTTAGGAATCTCAACTTTTTCTTCAGATGAACTTGGATTAGGTTGACCCTTAAGCTTATTCCTAAACTCTAGATTGTCTACTCCAAAACAAGAAACATCTTTCCTAGGTGGTTGAAAACTTCCAGTGGCATGAGGAACTGCATGATACCCCTCATCTTTCTTAAATTCAGGAGGTGTTGGGCTAATGGGTTCCTCACTACTAGATGTGTTTTCTTCTGAGCAAGCTTCAAATTCACTAGTTGAGAGTTCTTCTGAACTACCTTGTTCCTTATCACTAGCTGGGTTCTCTTCTGAGCTACTATACTCAACACCGTAACCTAGTCCTGTTTTAACATGTGCTCTTCTTTGTTTTTCACAAAAACTAGCATGTGAAAGACCAGCTCCTTTCCAACTAGCAAGTTTTTCTAACAAAACATCTCTTTCTTTAGTCATCTTTTCTAATTCAGACACCTTACATCCTAACTTCCATTCACTTAGTTTTAATTGATAATCCTGTTGCTTATATTGTTCTGCCCAAGCTACTTCATTGTTTTCATGTGTAATTATTTTGGCTTCCATTGACTCTAAAGTCAATTGATAACCAAGCACTTCAGACCTAGTTTTATTATGTTTATCTCTTTCAGACACATAGTCATTAAGTAGCTTTTGATAAACATCATTACACTTAGAACATACCTCAGTAGCAGTGGGTGAACTTGGTGAAGTAGCTACCATAGCCAACAGAACAGGTTCATCTTCACTTTCCATGCTCCAATCAAAGCCTCCAAGATCTTCATTTGAATCTAAAGCATCATATCCTGGTTCCTCATCAAAAGTTGTGCTCCAATCAAATTCCTCCATTGCAAGCATAGAGATAGTTATTGGTTCATCATCAAATTCAGCACTCCAGTCAACTTCTGAAAGATTTTCTTGAGCCACTAATGCTTTTGGTTTTGGTTCAGGAACTTCCTTGATTTCAACCTTGGGTTTCTCAATCATCCTGTTTGCTTGATACTTAGCAAACTTGCATTCCCTTGCAAAGTGTCCAGTCCTTTGACAATTAAAGCATTCAATCTTAGACTTATCAAATGTTATACCCTGTTTGGCTTTGAAGTCAATGCCTCTTCCTGTTTTCTTCATGAACTTCTTGATCCTAGCAGTGATCATAGCAACTTGCCATCTTATGTCAATCTCTTCTAGAGCATCATCTTCAATTTGCAACAGATCTTCTTCATAAGTAACAGGTAAAGTGGCTTGCTGAGCAAAGAATGAGCATACAACATCATCACAATTGATGTTGTTTGAGGGTTATGAAGTGGTAGTGGACATGGTTGTATAAACATGTTGTTTGTCACCAACAGTACTTTGAACAGGATAAGCAGTACTTTTAGTAGAAGTACTGCGGTTGTTTTCTGAAGACACAAAGGCAATGTTGTGTGATTTGGAATTAGCTTGACCATTCATCTCATGCTCATAGACCTTTAAGTTGTTGTAGAGATCATCAAAGTCCATAGTATCCAAACCAGGTTGTCCTCTGATCATAGTAGCAACCACATGCCAGACAGATGGCAAACTCCTTAAGAATTTTAAGTTAGCATCTTCAATAGTTACTTCAGCACCATATAACTCTAGCATACTGAGTAGATTTTGGAATCTGTCATAAGCAGCATCAAGACCTTCTCTCTCTCCAACAGTAAAAGTTTCAAACTGTTGCTTCAACAAATTTCTATGCATCTTCTTGGAAGCATCATTACCTCCAAATCTTGTTTTGATAGCAGCCCATAATTGTTTTGCATCCTTAGCATCATGAAACTTCAATAGGTGACCATCAGGAATAGCAGACAACAGTATGTTGAGAGCTTTGTCTTGATTTCTTTTCACAGTAGCGGATAGTTGTTGCTTAGGTGGTTTAGGTTGTCCAGGAACTTCTACAGGTTCTTCAATAACTTGATTACCATTGACAATTACATCCCATAGTGCATGGTCTGTAATAGCAATGTACTGTCTCATCTTCATGCTCCATAGATCATACTCTCCCTTCTTGATTATAGGGATGCGAACAGTAGTGATGGATGGGATTGGTGCAGGTTCAGGTGTTGACATCTTGTAGGGTTTGTTTTTAAAAAATCGGTTTGGTTTAGGGTTTCTTCTTAATCAGAGTTTTCACACAAGCTCTGATACCACTTGTTGTTTCGATATACTCTGACCAAACTAACTATGTAGCTTGTTAAGGGCTTAGTAATCTTGGATAAATCCTAAACTACTAACAATGAAACACTGAATGACTTTGTTAAATATGTGGAATCTACTTAAACAAAGCTTAAGAAGAATAATAAGCTTCAACGATTCTATTAACTCTTTGAATCTGCTTTCGTACACAGACTCACAAACAACCCTAACAACTCTAATATCGAACTTGTAGTTTTTCTCTAAAAACATATATCTCTAATGCCAACCTAGGGATCCTTTTATAGGCACAAGGAAAACCTAGTCGGTTTACAATACTTGAACGACAAGTAAATTAACTCTAACTTAGAATATTCTAGAATTTACATAATATTCCTTAATTTAATTTTGCATGTCGTCAGTCTTTAACCCTTGCAGTACTTTGACTTTTATCAACGAGCAGTACTTTGACCATGTATACTCCAGCAGTACTTTGATATCCAGCAGTACTTTGATATTATACCCCAACACTCAAAGATTTATTGTAAGTGGAAATCCTACGTGGCATGTCCACGTAGGATTCTTAATTCTGGTTCCGGCAAAATAAAGTAGCACGTACCAAAGTAGCACATAACCTGAAAGTACGTTGCATTAAGTGGAACAAAAAATAGTACACGTACCAAAACGACACAAAGCTGAAAATACGTTGCTATTATACTGCTAAAGCCCAAATCAAAATCATTTAATTGGAGAGCTTTTTATACGAAATCAGGTGCCATTAAGAAAAAAATCCCTTTTCCAAAATACTCTAAATGTTAATCTTTTTCATTGACCCAAGTAAGCTTTTAGTGCCCTATTGATTCTTAGTTCAATAAGTTCAACTGGGGCGATCAATCCAAATAATAAATCATTCCATTTACATACTTTCTATAAAGTGATAATCATTCTAGAATTAAATTTGAAGGTATACATCGGATTCAAAAGCTCAGATGTTGTGTTGTTTGTATTTGAATACTCATGAATTATCTGAAAGGCCTTGGAACATATGGAGAACGAATATACTATGTAATTATTGGAGTTAAATACAAACAACCGATTGAGCTTAGAGAAAGTATGTATCTAGAATTAAATCCAAATAATAAATCATTCCATTTACATACTTTCATAAATTTGAAGCTTAGAGAAAAAACCGTGCTCAATCAGTTGTTTGTATTTGAATACTTATGAATTATCTGAAAGGCCTTGGAACATATGGAGAACGAATGTACTATGTAATTATTGGAGTTAAATAGCGGATGTTCCTACGAGATGGGTTAAAGTGGTTCCCATTAAGATCAATATCTTGGCTTGGAGAGTTTGCTTGGACAAGTTGCCAATAAGGCTTAATCTTTCTTCGCGAGGTGTCGACATTCCCTCTATCCTTTGTCCGCTATGAGTATTGCCGTGGAATCATTCTCACACCTCCTTTTCTCATGTCAGTTAGCTCGCTCCTTGATGCTAAAGGTAGCTCGTTGGTGGGAGTTGGATATTCATGACTTTAATTCGTATGATTGGATTTTTTGGCTTAACGAAGATTAAGGAGATTTTGGAAGGTACTTGTTATGTCACGTGGTGGTTATTTGGAAGTTTCGTAACCAAGTTTTGTTCGGTCCTAATCAGCCGCGTTTGGAGCTTCTTTTTGATGACATTGTTCGTTTGTCCTATTCTTGGTGTTCTAATAGATGTAAATTTAGTTATGATTGGAACGCTTGGATGAAATGTCCTAGATACTTTTCTTTGTAATCTCTTCTAGCTCCTTGCTAGTTTCTAATAAAATTGCCGTTCAAAAAAAAAAAAAAAAAAAAAAAAAAAAAAAAAAAAAAAAAAAAAAAAAAAAAAAAAAAAAAAAAAAAAAAAAACTGATAAGAGAAAAGTTCATTTGCATACCTTTATTTTGGTGCATACTAATGAACAAATTATCATCATCCATTTACTTTGATCTAATGGTGGGGATTAAACCTAAGGGTGCGTTTGGTATCCTCAATCAGAATGGAGGAATGAATATCATTTCGATACAAAGTGTTTGGTATCCCATAATGACTATCAAAATTAGAAATGATATACAAATTTATTCCATATTTGATAGGCACCAAAAAGGTAGTATATCATTGTTTTATTCCCGGGCCCACAACTTCCCCTCACATAATTTATATTACACTTTTTATCTAATTATCATACCAAACAACATTTATGAGATTGATACATCAACTTATAGTCATTCCTATTCCACCCCTATATCAAATCCATACCGATTATCATTCCGGACAACAAACCAAACGGCACCTAAGATTTACTCTTATAAAACCTTTTTATTCCCCACCATATTTACTTTGATCTAATGGTGGAGATTAAACCTAAGATTTACTCTTATAAAACTTTTTTATTCCCCACCATCCACACTATATAAGTCTTTTTTTTTTTTTTAGTTTATCATTTACCCCTCATTTATTTCACATACTCAGTGTATGTTTCCCTCTCTTCTCTTTTTCCCCAAATTCATTTACGAGTGTCATTTCATCAACATTCTTCAATTCTCCTTCCGATCTTCATTCCTATCATCTTCATTATCTCACCTTCACGTCGTGATCATCATTAGTTGTTTTAACTTGCTAATAAGCTATTTAATAGTGTAATTTTGCTTACTTTTAAGTTGTTAGTTTAATTTGCTTTTGATTGTTGTTTTTCTATGTGATTGCTTCATTTTAAAGTTGTTTTGAATCTGCTCTATATTTTATGTGTAGTATCACCAGTGATATATTAATTTGATAATAGTATAAATTTGCTTATTATTTAAGCTCTTTAGTTTAATTTTGTTTGAATTGTATTTGATTGTTGTTTTATTGATGTGAATGCTTTATATTAAAGCTATTTCAAATATGTTTTGCATCATATGTGTGGTATCACTTATGCTATTTAAGTTGATTAATAGTGTACAATGGTTATTAGTTAAGCTCTTAGTTTATCTTGATTGAACTGCATTTTGGATTGTTGTTTTTATTGATGTTAATGCTTCATATTAAAGTTTTTTTGACTTGTGATATTCTATTTCATATCTTTTGTTATTTATATGTTTTTTTTTTTTTTTTTTTTTTTTTTTTTTTTTTTTTTAAGCTAGGAAATTTTCGGATGTATCAAATGAATGAGCAAAGGTTTATTATATAGTGTAAACCTAGGTTGGAAAGTATTAAAAAGGAAACAAATAAGCAAGGGTTCATATTAACTTCATTTTTAACACTTTTTAGCTTGTTGTAAAGGTTTTTTCAAAAAGAATGCAAACTCATTAACCAATACAAATATATAACATAAACATATATTAAATAATGTCTAAAGTTTGCAAATTATTATTTGCAAAACATTTTTCTAACAATTTCAATGGCAAAGGATATGCATCATAAACGGACCTAATGAGTTCAAACCATCTCCATGTATCTCTTTAATCTTATGGTACCTAATTTATTTTTTCCATGTTGATTGTTGACCTAGTAGGTAGGGGTGGAAACGAGCCGAGCCGCTCGTGAAAAGCTCGGGATCAGATCGGTAAAAAGCTTGAACGAGCCGAGCCTAAACGAGCTCGAGCCCGAGCTCTGTACAAAAAGCTTGAGTAGGCTCGCGAGCCTAAACGAGCCCTAGAAATATATACGTATATATATTGTCTATACGTATAAACGAACTTAAAAGTAGTAAACGAGCTCGAGCCTTAATTAATTAACGAGCCGAGCTCTATTTGAACTTTGTTCTCTTTAAAACTTCATAAATTAGTCGAGCCCGAGCCCGAGCTCGAGCTTGTGAAAATTTTCACGAGCCGAGCTCGAGCTCAAAATATAAGACTCGAAACGAGCTCGAGCCCGAGCTTGAGCTTTATATATGTTAACGAGCCGAGCTCGAGCTCTGGCAGGCTCGGGCTCGGCTCGGCTCGTTTTCACCACTATTAGCAGGTAGGAGACTCCGAAAGGTTTTGTTACCCTTTCTAAAAGAATTAAGTAAGGTGCTCAAAGTATTTTTCTTAAAATTTATAGGGGTAAACTTGTCGGTAGATTATAGCAAAAGGGACAAAAATGAACATAATCCTTTTCTTTAAAACTTTCTTGTTCCACCACCCACCCACCTCCGCTTTTCAATAAAGTTGGGGTACTTTTTATCCCCTTGTTGCAATATATAACTATTTTTATATTATACCCCCTTCTCTTTATCCTTTTTACCAAGTTCTTCCCAATTTTTAATTTCTTTTCACTTTTACCGGTTTTAATTTTGTGGATGAAATTGCAAGTTTGCTTCACATTGAAGCTTCTTTCTTCCATGTGTTTGCCACTCGCGTAGTGTATTCATTTTGGAATATTAATCTTGCCCAAGAATTGTGAATGAATCTTTTACTGAAATGATCCACAAATTTGGACCAAAGATGTATTGTTTGATAAATGGGTTCTATGCTTCGATAGTTCTTAACTAAAACGTTAACAACTCTCTTTCTATATGGTGTTTTCGTCACCAGATATGTAGTTTCTTTATCGCTATCATTTGATTTATCTTTGAGTTTAGTGACCATATTCGTAGCTTATAGTACATTGTATATTTCACTTAATTGTGTTGGGTCAATTATCTTTTATCTATGGTAACATCTAATTCACATTATTAACTCTCCCTCTCTCTCTCTAATAATTCACTCTCCTACCTCTCTCTACAAACCCAAACTCTTCCGATCATTTTCTTCCTCTCCGGCGGCCGGCTTTCGCCGGTCGTCCGGTTTTATTTTTCTTTTGTCTCTTTCTTGTCCGAATAAAGCTTTCCTGCAGATCTGCTTTTCCTTTTTGTAGCTGATGCTGTTTGTTGCTGATGCCGCCATGGTTCTGCTCAGATCCGGTGTGTTGGTCTCCTCAGAGCTGTTGTGTGTGGTCGGTCATCGACGGTTTGTTAGCTGCTTTGGGATCTGTCTTAGATTTGTTAGGTTTTTGTATAGCTCCGGTTAGGATGCTTATTTTCTTCTTTGTATGTTCTTTTGTCGAGCTACACCTTTAAATGGTTGTGCCTACAAAAAGCTCACTTGGGTGATTCCCCCCACCTCTTTTAGGTGTTGCTTTATGTGTCATAGCTATTTGGTGTATGTCTTGTTGTAGCTTAACTTGTTATGTTTCGATGTAACTGGTTATGTTGTAATTCCCTCCTTTGTGGGGCTTGTTAATGAAATCTCTGTTCAAAAAAAAAAAATTTGATCTCATCCTATATATATATATTTATCTTTGGCAGAATTTGAACCCTCAATTATTAAGGTTGAAACTTGAAAGCATTCTCTCATGTGAGGTGATTTGCACACTCCAATAAATGATTGGGACACTCTAAATTAGAGTGTCTTGACATTTATACCCTCACAGGATAAGAATGGGTAAAAGTAATGTAAGAGTATAAATGTCAAGATACTCTACTTTAGAGTGTCCAAATCATTTATGAAAGTGTGCAAATTACCTTCCTTCTCTCATACATGGATACCAAGATACAAGTCATTATTCATGTTGACTTTAAAATAAAAAGAGGATATTAAAAAATTAATAATAAATAAAAAATAAATAAATAAAGTACAAGTCATTTGGTAGATCCATACGTGTACTAGTTGCCCTACTTAATAATTATACTGTAGTAAACCGTGCGTTTAGCTTACATAATACGTATACAAAGTTGATAGAAAGTACAACTTATTCTCCATCCCCAATTGTTACGTCTTCGAATAATGACGTGGTCCCTAATAAATAAACAACCGTACAAGTTGATAAAACTTCAATTCACTTTTTAGCGACAAATTAAAGCATATATAAATGCATAAGAAATTTGAGAAAACAAAAGTGTGTTTACCACTTTTTCCTCTCATTTAGATAGCAGAAGAGCCTGTATAAAAGCATTAGGATTCTTTTTTGACGGTTGTGAGCACCTTCTTCATAAAAATAATAATAATATGATTATCTCGTNAAAATATCTCAATTTAAATTTTCACTACTAAAAAGTAGATAGGGAAGTTAGATCGATACATTTGGTTGAAATTGATATTACAAACTTTAAAGAAGAGATTAATTAATTAGTTAATGATAAAACTGTAATTTCATAAAAAGTAAGAGAGAAAAATCAGTAATAATTTGTTCTTTTTCTTCTTCTTCAACTGCGTATTATTTATCGGAGAACAATTATTTTAAGACGGAAAGAGTAATATTTATTCTTTAGAATTGTAACTAACTTGTCATTCTCTTTTTAGTCGTCTAATCTTTTATTTTTTGCATACAACTTTTGAATTTTGACTTTTGTGTGTATTGTATGACAATTTTACCCTTACATTTACAACGCTCTGATCAATATGATAAGGATAAAATGATCACACAATACACACAAAAATCAAAATTAAAAAGTTTAAGTATATGAAAACAAAAATAAAATATGGGTATGCAACTTAAAAATAAAAATTGACTAGTTAAATATATTTTTAGATAATTATCTCATCTTATACCTCCATGACATAAAAATTTGATAAAATTCCTTGCAAATGTAACTCAGTAGTAAAAACATGTACGTATCATAAAAGGAAAGTCGTATGTTCGAATACCGTCATGTATCTCCATAATCGTGATATTACCTGATTTACATTTCTAGCTTTAAACCATTTTGTAACCAAATTTGCCACATGTCATCTTTATTACAAGCATTTAACCTGATCGACATGTTATTTTGCGTATCTTGTGAATAGACCTTGTGGTCAGGTGCGAAGTTGAAAAGAGTGGAACCTAAAAACCAGGAATATTGATAAAAAAGTTAGGGATGAAATGGGAATATTTGCAAAAATAGGAAATTGGTGGTTGAGGTTTGCAAAGCAAAACTAGGTAGTGGGATCTCTCTTTTATGCGGATTCCATATCTATAATTCAAGTAGCGGATGCCACGCATTATTGCTTTTTTTTTTTTTTTTTTTTTTTTTTTTTTTTTTTTTTTTTTTTTTTTTTTTCTCTTTTAACTTTGTTTCCCTTAAAAGTAGCCCTTTATTTGAGCATACCATTCCCAATTTTAGCAACTATCCGTACTATTTCGACTTGAGATTAGTCATGCAGTTTTAACCAAAACACAATCCTGGTTTTGGCACCCGACTTGAACTAGTCAGATGTCTGTTCAAAGCTTGTGATCCAACATGTTTGTCCTTGGTCGACTTATAGTTAGCTTAGAACGTGAAAGCTAGATCAACGTCGTTTCCAAGTGCAAAACTCGTTTGTGCAATTTAGCTTAGCTTACTAATATGACGTAAAATCCATGTGTGTGACGGATTTACATCTTGATTTAGGACCAATGTTTGTTAGTCGACATTATTCTAGGTCCATGTGTATTGATTGTAGGCTTAGCCGATTATGATTTGTTCTAGATTTATCTCTTTGTAACTATATATGCAATTATTCATCTTTAGGGGGATATATATGCAATTCCCCCTATAGATTATTAGGGAAGAGATCTAGTGAGAAGAGAAAATCAAATGAGAAGAGTGAGAAATATTCCTGGCCACACATTTCAAATAAGGAAAAAAGAATTAAGTGGAGATGCATCTACTTTTGTAGGTGCATCTAAAATGTGCGGTTGTGGTTTCTTCTCATCCTTCTCATTTTAGTTTTATTTCTCATTTGATCCTTACTCTAGATTATTATGCTTAATGAGAATTAAGGGAAAATAATATTCCAATATGGTATCGCAGTCAAACACGATCTTTTCTTAATTTTTCTCACAAAAATTCGTCTCTCTCCCTCTTTTTTCATTAATCACAGTCGACCCTCAAAACAACCCTAACAAATAAATTCGGCAATCATGGTCATAGAAGATATCACTCCTCCAACTCCACGTCCACCTCCAACAGCCGATAAACTCTTTCCCTTTGGTACAAGCATCACCATTCACGTTAAACTAAGTCTCGAAAAACACGACAACTCTTGGAGCTCCTTTTTTAAATAAATCTTGGAAGTCTCGGTCTTAAATCTCACATTGAAAATAAACCATCTGAAGGTGCCTCGTCAAGTGCTCTCGATGCGGAGTGGTGCAAACTTAATGATCTCATCAAGATGTGGATCCTTGGTTCCCTATGTGACTCACTGCAATATCTAGTAGTTTCTACACCGGGTAATGCAAAGGACCTTTGGGACCATATTCAAAGGCTTTTTTTTACAATATAAGGATGTTACGGCTATTAGTCTTGATAATGAACTCCGTTCCATCAAGATTGGAAATATGTCTATCAACGAGTATTGCACGAAAATCAAGTCCATGCTGGATAGGCTTACAAATCTTGGCTCTTTGGTAAGTGATAAAAATTTGGTCATATATGCGGTTAATGGTCTTGACTCACGTTTTCCTACTATAAAATTATACGTCAGAACATCTTCCAACGTTTGAGACTACAAGGAGTATGTTACTCATTGAAGAATCGTCGTTGAATGAAGAGAATTTTGTATGTACAAGTGTTGATGATAGTTCTTCTTCTCCTACCATCCTTGTGGTTACTACCTCATCCGAGCAAAAAGTTACTAATAATGCATCCGTTAATAAAACTCAATCATTGCCACAGTTATGTAATCACTTCAATAAAGTCACGTGCAAATTCGGAGACCATTGCAAGTTTATTCATGACCATAGAAATCAATCGGGATTGGCTTCTAAGTCATCTACTGGTCCTAGCAATTACTCGCGTTTGATCAATGGACAAAACAACTCTACGAATCAATATAAATGGTCTTCCCCTGCGTCATATCCAACTCATGAGGTCCAACAATTCCCACAGCCTATTGTCTCTAACCAAATGGGCCAGAAGGTTTTTCATCAAGCTCATTCTGCATTTTTTGTCCAGCCAACCCAACAATGGTAACACATTCGGCCCAATAACAGCCTTTGGTTTATCTGGTCCAGCAAACATCTCAGGTCCATTTGCCGCATGGTAACACTTCCATTGGCATTCTTGGAGCAGCTCCTACATGTAGTCATCTCAACCTACTCCTCTTCCAAGTGAGTTTAGCACTATGACTTTGCAAGACCCGACATGGAACATTGATACAGGTGTCTTTCTCACCTTAACTCTTGTGCAAGTAATTTAGGTACTATTTTTAACAAACATTTATATCCATTTGAACACGTTGGTGATGGTAATTCTATTCCCCTAAATACTTGCTATATCATCCTTCCCACTTTACATCGCCCTCTTCATCTTAATAATGTACTCGTAACCCCTAATATTATTAAAAATCTCATTTATATTCGCCAGTTTACTAGGGATAATAATTGTACTATTGAAGTTGACGCTTTTGGTTTTTCTATGAAGGATTTCTTGACCTGCCATATCCTCATTCAATGTGACAGTTCAGTTGATCTTTATCCGGTTACCAATCAATCACCTATCCTTACTGCTTTGGTATCCACAAGTTCCTCAACATGGCATCAACGTCTCGGTCACCCCAGTGAAAAATGCTTCGTTCTTTGGTTTCTTGTCATTTTATTCATGTAATAAGGAGAAATCTCCACATGTTTGACATGCTTATCAACTTGGCAATGTTTTCTAGTTCGGATTCTATTGTTGAACATTGTTTTATATTATTCACTCTGATTTATGAACATCTCCTAATATTAGTTCCAGTGGTTTTACATACTATGTTTTGTTTCAAGATCATTTTTCGCATGGATAGACCATCTTCGTTCTAACACTGTGTTCTCATGTTGAGTAAAAGGGAGGAAAGAAATTGAAAGTGATTTTGGTTGTGTTCTCCAGTTTTTCTTAGAAAATAAAGTGAGTGAAAGTGGTGATATTTTAATTATAAAACTTTGACCTTACTTTTGGGGTGAAAGTCACTTTACTTACTCTCTATTACTTTACTTTCTCTTTCTTTCATTTTTTTTTTTCTTAAAAACAACATAAGTCTGACATGTTTCAAAAGTTTTTGCATTTCTGTACTTATGTTAAAAATCATTTTAAGTGTGAAATTAATAGTTTCTATTGTGATCATGGAGTGAGTTCGTTAATCACCAAATCCACGCCCTTTTTGCAAATAATGGCATCCAACTTTGTTTTTCTTGCCTCAAAACCTCTCAACAAAATGATAAAGTGGAACAGATGATTAGGACCATAAATAATGTTATTCGTACAATTTTATTCCAAGCAAATCTACCACCTACCTTTTGGATTGAGGCTCGTCATTTAGCTTACTAATATGAATGCAAAATTCATGTGTGTGACGGATTTACATCTTGATTTAGGACAATGTTAAGTCTTAACAACTATTTTTTGACCTTTTTTTTTTTTTTTTTTTTTTTTTTTTTTTTTTTTAGTAGTTCCTTTTGTCTTTTCCACTATGTCAAATGAGAAGATTAACGTCCCAACAATTAAATATACTAATTAGTACACACAAAATTTGGCATACATGATTAGTAGATGAAAAGGATATCTTATGCTTAATGCTTATCACATGTACGTGTTCGTGATGTTTTAGTTACGCCATCATCTGCTAAAATAAGTGTTGTTCTCACACACCTTTAAGATGTGTGTGAACTTTTATATGTTTATTGACACTTAATAATTTATGAAAATTAGTTATACTAATAAGTGTGAAAAGACTTTTTTTTTTTCTCTTTTTTCCAAATATAGCTTACAGAAAAACTCACACTGTTAAATGTGGAGAAATCTAAATCTTTTTCACACTATAAGTGTTTCAATTAATTGTAAGACTATATTTCCTCTACACTAGAGAAAATGTGAAAAAAAATTAAAAATAAAATAAAATAAAATAAATGAGTATTATAATTGAGTTCCACATTTATAAGTGTGGAGAAATGAGAAATCAAAGATTTATTCACGCTCGAAAGTGTGAATCTTATTTAATAGCTGAAAAATATTATTAAGTGTCAATAAACACATAAAATTGCACATTTTTTTTAAAAGTGTATAGAAGAAGTGTGCAAATTTGACAATTGTTTTTTAGTGATTCAAGCTCATATAATAGCAAGTAAATGATTTGTGCTCTTAGCAAACAAGATAATCACTCTCACTGCACAACAAAAACTCTCAAACATAACATAATCTCCAAATACATTCCGCCTATATTTTGTTTTACAAGACGTGCTCGTAAAATTGTAGTAACCAAACAAGAATTAACATAGACATGTAAAATAGAAAATCTTGTTGTTGTTGGTAGAATAGAGAATGGTATCTTCTAACTACTTAAACAAGATGAATCATATTATTTTGACATACTTCTTATGTTAGATTGTAGAAGCGAAAATAAAGTAAAAATCAATAGAGAATAGAATAAAAATAAAGCGCTAGAAGGAGGGCTTGAACCTCCGACCTTGTGGTTAACAGCCACACGCTCTAACCAACTGAGCTATTCCAGCAACTTGTTTAAGTGTTGCACTTAATTTAATATATCAATATTGAGATATTTTGTCGGTCGATAACATTCAATGCAATTATCACATGTTCTATTACCGGTAAAGGGTGATTTGCACATGTTTCTTTCAATTGTCAGGCAATTATTATATACAAGCAGTTAAATTATAACATAGGGATAATTTCATATTTACTCAACTTAAAAATAAAAATTCAATATTTACCCAAAACACAAGTTTTTAGTGTATAAGTACAATGTTTTTAAAGCCTGACTTGAGGAGACATGAAATTATAGTATTTAAGTTGAGTATATATATTTTTTCCGGAGATGGTCCCTTTTTCCCAAAAAAAAAAATTAGGTATACATGGAATTTGCCCCTATAATATAAATAAGAGTAAATTACATCGCTCGTTTTTTGAAATTGTACCAAAATAACTAATTGAGTCCTATTTTTGAAATAAATACGTTAAACATCCTTAGCATCTTTATTTCGTAAGCCCGCAAGTCCTTGCCACAAATGACCGTTAATATTTGCCAATAAATCATGTCACATGCATATTACATGATGGCGATTTTATCATTTCACATATCTTCATCTTCAACCTTGAATTTACTATCTAATTTTTATTTTCTTTTAAGCTTAAATACATAAACAAAACCTTATATTTAAAATTTTCCACTTTTTTTTCAAAAACTCGCAACACTAAATAATTCTATCTTCCAAATTTAGAAGCCGGTAGTACAAAACCAAAAAACTATTTTGCCTACAATCACCACTTCATTATCATCTCTTATATAATAAGAGAATTATACAAATTATAAAAAGAACACCACTATTAAAATTGAACTAATGGGAATGCGCCATGCCGCCATTCTGTTTATGTGGCAAAATTGAGTAATCACATTGACTAATAAAAGTCAAAACTGAAGCTCAACTTAGTCAAACTATTGAATTTTCGTCTAATTTATAAAATGTACTAATATGTGTCAATTTTATAAAGAAACTTTAAAAAGAACAGGTAATTAATAAAACTTTAGTTGTTAAAATTTAAATAAAGTATACTTGTCAGTTTTCATGCTTTTTAACGAGGAATTAGACTGCCACGCATACATGTTACTCGCCTGTGATATTTGATTAATTTTTTTTTCGACGGTTGTTGCTTCACTACTGCTTAGGGCTGAGCATCAGGCCGATCCCGCCAGACCCGACCCGATCGCGACCCAGCCCGATCCCAAGGTGAAATCGTAAACCGATTCCCGACCCGATAGTAGTCGGTTTTGGTCGGTATGGTATTGTCGGTTTCGGTTTTGTCGGTGTCGGTCTCATTTGGTCATTTTTCACGGTTTTTGCCCCGAACCGTCTCGAGCCGAGTCCCAAGATCATGAAAAACTCGAACCGAGTCCTGACCCGAGTAGCAGTCGGTCGGAATCGGTTTGCGTCGATCGGAATCAGGCGTCGGTCGTCGGTCGGGATTGCTCACCCTACTACTGCTACTATCACCACTTCATATCTCTTACTACATAATAAGAGAGTTCCACTGTTATTATTATTATTATTAAATTTATTGTAAAACTTAAAACACCACCAACGTACGCCTATATGTTATTGACTATATATGCACGAGATTAAAAATAACATATATAAACATTTATATTCAATGAATTTGAAATGTTATTGACTATATATGCACGAGATTAAAAATAACATATATAAACATTTATATTCAATGAATTTGAATTGTCAAAATATCAAATTAATTTATTCAAGTTCGAGTCTCACCATGGACCTTCAGGGGCCCGAAATAAATAGAAGCAGAAGTGGGGTTTATCCCCTAAGGAGAAAGGTTCGAGGCTTGCATACTGCCCAATTGGATGTCACTGCGAGCTCGAATCACTAACTATTAACTCGCCGTTCAATAATAATAATAATAATAATAAGATTATTAAACAAATTTGATCATATTTTCAAACCCGAACGAATATGGTTGCAATATTATTATTAGTTATAACCAATGTCCGAACTTAATCCGCGTTTAATAACCCGTGCCTACACACGTCAAAAACTAGAATATGGATAACGATAAACTAATTTAATTGTAATACCCAAAATCTATATATACACGAGATTATAAGTATTAAAATAAAAGCACGACTTGTAAATACGCACCAAACAAATTTAGTTAAAATATAATTATTATTTGTACTTATACTCTGAATCTCGCGTGTGTAATATCAAACTTACAAAACATTAAACACTGCCAAATTCTTATACGTTCGTATATTAAACTAAAATTTTAAAATAAATTTGAATCTGTATAAGTTACAATTATCTGATGCATAAAATTACATATCTTCATTTTCCATACAACCAGGGGTAATACAGTATATTAGATATTTGACTAAAAAATGAAATAAAATTTACCTTTTTTTAATGCTGGTCTACAAAGGATGACATATTATTCAAGTATATATATGCATTTTAATAACATGCTTATTGTATCCATCTTACAAAGAACAAAGCCATAATCCCTCTACAACTCTCATTTTACCTCCTAGTACAAGTAATCAAAGAACATAAACCTTTACTAGAGCTACATAATATACAGCTAATGTTTAAAATATAAACCCCTTAAACTCACCATTGGTACTTAGCAGCAACAAGAACTTCCTCATATTGATTAGCAGCATTATCCCAACTCAAATCCTGCATCATCCCTCTTTTCTGAATCCCTTCCCAACTCGGTTTATACTCTCGGTATGTCAACAAGCAGTTACCGAGTGCATGAATCAGCTGGCCGGTTTCTGCCCGCTCAAAAGTCCATCCTAACCCTGACTCGTTATAAGGATCAAACGGCTGAACTGTGTCTTTCAACCCACCTACAGCATGTACAACCGGTATTGTCCCATAACACATAGCATAAAGCTGGTTAAGCCCACATGGTTCAAATTTTGATGGCATTAGTAATATATCAGCACCAGCTGTTATTCTGTGCGCCATCTTGACTGAAAACCCGACCCATCCTCTGACTTTGTCACTGTACCGATTCTCCATTTCCCGAAGCATCCGTTCGAGATCGGAATTACCACTCCCGAGCATCACAAGCTGTACATCCTGGCCCACCATCCACGGAACCGCTTCGATTATTAAATCGACACCTTTTTGGTTGTCGAGTCTTCCGATGAAACCGATTAATGGGACCTCTGGACGAATTGGAAGTCCAAGTTCTTTCTGAAGTGCGGCTTTGCATTGTGGTTTTCCGGTTTGAAGTGTGTCTAAAGAGTATTTAGTGTAACCATCTGAAGTTAAGTGAGTATCTACTTTGGGGTTCCATTCTTTTTTATCGATTCCGTTGATGATACCCTTTAATTTCCAATCATTGTCGCTGATTACACCGTGAAGACCTTGACCACCTTCAATGGTTTTTAGCTCCCATGCGTATCCATGACTTACTGTTACTATACGATATGCGGTCTTAAGACCTGCAGCAAAGATGTTGAAGTGCTCACCACCTACAGGATCATACATTCTGAATAGATCCAAGTAATGTGGTGGTAGATCCACATAAGAATAATCATTCAATGGACCACGACCCTGAAAACAACATTCATTTGAATAAGAGACCTCAAAGGAAACATATAGTATCTAGTAGTAATGAATGCATGCAAAACGAACCTGATGAGCAATGTTATGAATCACAAGTACTGATCTTGCATATTCCATTAATCCATGTTCATGATAATATGCTTTAAGGTAAACTGGCAACAATGCAGTGTGCCAATCATTAGCAATGAAAACCAAATTTCCATCACCGTAGCAAGATCCCCCACACGGAACATGCCATGGAGCCTGTAGGTGCGTACATAATATTAGTTTATATGCATCTAGGACTGAATAAACAAATGCACATCTTGTTTTCTTGTCATACCTCAATAGCTGCTTTGCAGAATAAAACCATGCGTCGTAGAATATCCTGCAAAAAAAAACATTCAACAACATTAGGAGAAAGAGAGAGAGAGAGAGAGAGCGAGCCGAGAGAGGGAGTACCGGAGAGAGGGAGAGGTGAGAGAGGAGCAGGGGGGATGAGACGCAGAGGTGCGAGTGAGGTGAGTGAGCTGAGTGAGGGAGGGAGGCACCGTGAGTCTCCGGGAC
>LBNU01035093.1:63538-89656 GCA_014162995.1 Artemisia annua
CATCTCGAATACGTTCGCTGATCCGCAACTTGCTGATATGTAGGAGCTATGATTAATGTTATGAGTTTGCAGTCAATTTGTAGGGGAGTATTACAGATTTATCCCTATACTCATTTGTATTCGTAATTATTGCATGGTTTACTCAAGCGCACGCTGGCTAGCAGATCTTGTTTGGGCGCATACTTCATGGTATCTGCAGTATAAAATTTGTTCATTTCTCAACAGCCTATATGCAAATAAATGGCCGGCTCGCTCACAAGGCATGAATCCTATCTGTCATCCCGCTTATTGATACGGTCTGCTTTTGTAGTAAAAGCTCGTTATTAGGAGGTGTCAACTGAATCTCTATCGCAACGTCGAAGCGCGCAGCGTCATAAGTATTGTGCATGGTCGTCGCGCAGGATTCTTGGCAATAAACCTGATATAATATACCAGCGTACGAGTTTCTACTTTAAGTTACTTACACCCCCCCCTTTTATGAGTCTGAGGGACTCGGCAAATGTTCTCTGGATCAAATAAAGAGCTGTGTTATCATCACTTGAATTTGTAAATCACAAGCTTCCTGGAAATCTTATGACTGCAATATGCGAATCGTTGCATGTAAAGAGATTTGAAAATTTTGTGCCACCTGGACAAGTTTCTGAGATACACAACAGTAAAATGAGGTTACACTTTCATGATAGAACGACGATCTTGATAGACGTGTAAAGACCAGGAAGACAGTTGAAGTTGCGATCACCTTATCCTTGAAGATGATACTTTCGACATGCTTTTTTCCAATGGATATAATACGATTCTCGCTACATGTATGTTAATCTCTTAACTACCTTCTTCTAGCATTCCTCTTTGTAAAATGCATATTAGTATTTGCGTAACTCAACACGTTTGTGTAACTCAACACGTTGCAGCATCAAAAAAGTACTACTCTCTCCACCAGTCCCCACTGTGCAACACATTCCTCTTTGTATGTTACTCATCTTTTATATAATAAGAGATAAATGCTTTGTCGTTTTAGACTTGGGCTACCGAATCGCTATATTATTTGATATACAACATTAAAAACAAAATACAACGGAAAAAAAACCCCGCCAGGCCGCAACGCGGCCGGCCGCCGCCATACTTGTTTGATAAAAGTAGCACCAGGCGTAAGTAGTAAGCAGTAATAGTTTTTTTCTATAAAAACATTTGGTATAAGTAGCAAGTAGTAACAGTTTTTTTTTTTTTTTTTTTTTTTTTTTTTTTTTTTTTTTTTCTTCTTTTTTTTTTTTTTCTCTCCCTCTCTCTCTCTCTCTCTCTCTCTCTCTCTCTCTCTTTTTAAAAACGTTTGGTAACGTAGTTGTCGGTGTAATCATAATATGTAAAACAACTCCTAAATGCTAAACACTCCTAAATGCTACTTCATGGAGCGCTAAAAAATAAGCATTACGAAAATTAGATAAAGCTACTTGTTACTTGACAACGCTTAATGCTCACCGCTCCTAAATTGCTCCTAAATGTTTCACGCCAGACACACCCTATACTCTCTTATACCTCACTTATCTATTTCGTACAAGATAGTGATTATCAACATATTAATATACGAGATGGAGATATTTGTAAGGTTTGAATCGAAAATGAGTTTTTGATAGCCAAAAATACACACATATATGCAGACATGTATATATCGATGCACTCTTAACATATTTCTTGGTTTATTTAGGTAAAGTTAAGCATGCTCATTATTGAAAATTTGAAATAGCTTGTTAGTGGCATAGACAAGCTTTATGGGGGCTGGAATCCGCCCTAGCCCCTCCAAAATGTTATATGCTTAATGTGCTTTTGTGTGCGTGTTAGTCTTAAATTTGAAATAGCTTGTTAGTGGCATAGACAAGCTTTTGGTCACCGAAACAGCTCTAGTCATAACTCCATAACTATTACGAAAATATCTGTCTTTACTCATTAGGGAGTTGCTAAGTAAGCAACAGCCAATAGGCCCATCTAGATCAAACATTATTGGGTTAGCTATTTCTTGATGGGCTGGGTCAGTATAAAATTTTAAAAAACGAGAATGGCGCCGATCCGCCGCGTTGCGGGCGGGCCTGTTTTTTTTGCCGTTGTTCAGTAACATCCAAACACTCGAAACTACTTACTATTTCAAAAACACTATACGCAAATTAGCACTTAAACTAATAAGCTCCGGATACAATGAACAATTGGTTATTAGTGGTCATATATTGTTGAGGTCAAAATGTCAGGATATACAATACTCTGTAAATACAACCGTTAAAGGCGCGACACCATCTTCAAAAGGCGTGGAGCATGAACACATACTGAGGCTGCAATTGAACGTTTCATCTTTCTTGTAGGTATGGAGCATGAAGATGGACTCTCCAACTGTTAGATATATCCATTCTTGGCCGAGCGCGTCTATCAATTTTCCTTTGTTCGTCTGTTTTATCACATGTCCTCCTGGATTTGGCAAAGCGAACTACAGATAGATAATTTTACTATCAGTTGACCACGTCACTTGCAACAGAAGTTTAAGACAAAATCGGTAGAGTTACCTTTAGTCGTCTTCTATCCACTGGCCTTTTAACTTCTCCAAGTATTATAATACCACTCGTGAGAGTTTTCTGTGGAACCGATGAACCACGCGAGCCGGTTAAATGCGTGGGACTGAGGGCTCCAACAGCTGCAATAACACACAATGCTATTTTTCGACCATTATTAATTTTTTTTTACTAAAAGTTGCTGTAATATGTATAATTTATGAGCCAATCAATGATTACTTACTACCCAATGCAAGTACGACATATTGTATGCTATTTGCCCCTGAACACTTCAAACTAACTTGGATCAAATGTCAAGCTAATCCTTACTAAATTTTGATATTAACTTTACAGGTTACCATGTGGATCAATATAGAAGGATTCATGAATTTTCCATGAATACCAATTAAGGAACTAAGGAACTATATCGATATTAAGGAAACCTATATTTGAGGAGAACATGTATATATCACTAATTAATGCTAGCCTGACTTTAAATTCATATCCAAACAACTGTAAATGAGATGCCAACTGTAGGAACTTACGTTGTGGTTCTGTACTGCGTATGTTCTTCATTACTGGACTGCATGTACGGCAAGAGAAATTGAACATGGATGGTCCTTTATTACCTTTCTATACATATTTGATACAAACGACAACATGCTATCCTTCTCCACCATGGCTGCAAATCAAATCATCTAAATAGCAAACCAATTTAGCAAAGAAATAAAAGATACCTGCCGACCCCCTTTTGCAACTGCATCGCAGGTTGTGACATTCCACGGCACCCATATAATCAAAGCATCTAAACTACACACAATTCCAACATGCACAAACATTAGGCCCTCTCTGGTGTTTAGTCTACACTTATGAAAAACTTTCGCAAAACCCTTTTGTAAGGTAAAATCTTTTTAAGCTGTTAAAAACAATGTTTACTCAAGTCATAATTAATACCTTTTTTTGAGGTCGTTAATGTCTTTCGTTAGCATATTTTCTCTATAAAATGTTTGCAACAAATAAAGAAAGACAAACCTGCTGAAGGATGATGCGTAAATAAGTCTGTACAGGTAGCATACCATCAACGCTAAATGGACCACAACAATGTGGTTGAGCATTTAAAGTATTCTCTTGAGCCTGCGTCAAACAGCAACTCTAATTAAACAAAAAAGAATCAATCTCTATAATATTCAGTTGACAAAAAACAAACATTTAAGTAAGTCCGTTTGTGCAAACTTACACTTACCTTCATATCGTGCAACTGCTATCTTCCCCTTCTAAAACCTTTTCTATAGTATATGAAGGAAGGCCAATAATTTGTATCCCAACAATATTAACAGATCCTCCAAGTTTATTATATATAAGCGAAACCTACGAATACATTTAACCAAAAAGATATACTATTAGTAAAGAAAACAGCCTGAGTGTTTTTCGGTTTCATAAATAAAACATACCTGGTGCACCATGAAACATGGCAACGCTCGAATAAGCCATAAGCAAAATGAAATAAGCTCATAAGGTGCCAAGATATGTTCATCCGAACAACTCTTTAACAAAACAAACAAATGTCCCAAATTGCAAATCCTGATTCAAACAATAACTCCGAATTAAATAAAAGCTTATAAAACAGCAAAACTATCCAAAGAAATAAGCAAAACCAAATAAGCTGATAAGCTGGGAAAATAAATTGATCTGAAAATGGTGGAGAGTGCAAACCTTTGATTCCGTTATGCAATTGTCAAGCATAACCTGCCAACTGAGCCCAAGCGCATCTATTTAAGGAATTTCAGGCACACACGCCTGTATTAAAGACCAACCAAAATATTAATAGATGCTCATGAAAGTCTACATTTAACTCCAATATTGTCTAAGCAAACCTGAGAGTTGTAGAAGTCGATAGACTTTTCTGCCCGGTGTGTGCGGGGGTCCTGTAAAATTATCCCAAAAACGAAAAGGAATCAGGTAAAAAGAAAAGGATAACCAAACACGATTTCAAGGATATATACAGAAACTGGAATATCTACAACACAGGAAAAAAACAGATAGTGAACTTACCTCTAGTGGTTGGCTGTTGGTGGTTCTAGTTTCCCTGTGAACTATCGGAACCCGCATAATAGCTATACCTACAATAACAACAACCATCAATACATTAGCATCAGGTAAACCACGAACTGAATATTGTTTAAAAGGAAAAATACGTAATATATATGGGTCAACAGTTTCGTAGTCATTGAATCTACAAATTAACCAACCTTGGACAGACGGTTGTGAACAGCCACACTCGCTATGCAAGTATCTGTGCCTTGTCTGTGATAGTTCGCGTATATCTGTAAAAATAATGGAAAGCTAAAATTTAACGTTGCTAAAAGGAAAAAGGAAAACCAAATACGATTTCAAATATATAGACTGAACGCAATATTTACAATACAGAAAAAGGTAATAGTGAACTACCTACCTCGTATGGCTGATTGTCGGAGGCTCGCGTTTCCATGTAAGTTACTACAACCCGCGTCTGGCACTACAATAACTGTAGTACAGCTAATGGAGCGGATAACTACCTACACCTACATGTATAAATAAGCATGGGCAAACTTAAACATGTTACATCATAATTCACACAAATGACGCACACAGACCATTAATCGTACTTATTACTAACATCAAATTATCAACATAATTCAACTAATAGAACAAAATTCGCGATAACTACATGTCATTTTCGTTGTTATAAACGTGCTTTTCTACTTTACGCTACAAAATTTGTACAGTACGTTCCGATCACGTCACGCTAATCCTACCTACTTCTTAACAAAACAATAGCATCAAATAATAAAAATAATTCAACTTAATTGAACACAATTCGTATAAACTACCACTCATTTTTGTCATTATAAACCTGTAGTCGTACCAAATTTCCGTTTTATTTCACCAATTAAAATTTAAAGATGCAATATTTTTATATAAAAACTAAGCCAAAACTATACTGCAATTAAGAAAACCCCCAAACTATCACAAAACCCTAATTTCAAATTTCAATTTTTATATATTTATAAGCTCTAAAATTGTTGAACTTGAAAGAATTAAGAGTTAATTTCGCACAAAGAATTTCGTACCTTTTTTTTTGTTTCGCGATTTTGTACTGATTCCCCAAACGACGCCGCAAGCTTCACCGGAAACCGTGGGTTCGTTATCCTTTGATCATCATCTTCCTAGGTTTTCCTTTCACTCGATCATCATCAGCAGCATTAGAGATGTGTGCAGCGGTGGTTAGGTATGTGTGGGTGTGTGTGGAATACTCTGGATTATGCGTGATTGAACATGGTTTGATATATACAATCAATGGGCTAGCAGGCCAACGCATGTATTGGGCTAACGAAAATGGGCCGCGGGTAATGTCGCTTGAACGACGTCGTTTCAAATGTGTTTTAATATATATAGTAATGCCAAAACATTAGAAATGCATAAAGCCAGGTTTACACTGATGAAAGTTGCAGTAACATGCCATTTTACAAAATATGAGAATTTTTTTCTTGTTAATCGGTTTATTTATTTATTTATTTTAGAACGTTAGTGGTTCAGGTCCAGCAGTGACATCCAATTGGGCAGTATGCAGACCCTGAGACCTGTCTGCTACTCCTTTATCGCCTAAAGGGGTAAAAGTCCCGGGTGACATTAAACAAAGAGATGAAAACTAATTACTAATTTGTATGAGATAACGAAAAGTGAAAGCCGAAGGTGAAACCAAGTATAACACTAATAATAACATTTCCACTAAAACATTAGAAGTACAAACCTTGATATATTCATCCTACACTTAACACAACTTTAGCAACAATATTATGTTAATAAAAGTACTAAAGCAAGTATGCTTGAAACCAATTGTGAAATAGTTATGGAGTTATGATTAGAGCTGTTTCGGTGACCATGGCGGGGTTGTCTATGACCTCCTGCATACACGGGGATGACATGATATGCTCTATACCCGCCGTTTCCTCTTGAACCACTACCATGGCTACCACCACCACTGTGACCACCTCCGCCATGACCACCACCACCACCGCCACCACGTTTACCAACAAGGTTCACTTCACTTTTGTCCACCTTAAGTTCTTTCGTTGTGCCTACAAAATTATTGTTAGTGTATATAACAAATATACTTTTGTAAGTGCATCTGAAATATGTGGTTCTGTTTCTTCTCACCTTTTTCATTTTAATTTTCTTTTCATTTGATCCTAACTCTAAATATGTGTAGTTAATATCAAACGTATATGTAGTTTTTAGCTCTTTTTACTTGGTAAAAAACAAGAACCAAAAAGAAGAAAGAATACGTACCAATAGCATGTACAACTTTGAAACAATTTGAGGATGCAATAAGGTGAAAACATACCACAACCAATATTAAAAATCTCATTGTTGGTCTATTCATTTTCTTCATGTTCATATTTGTGTTTGATCCTTTTTTTTCACACTAGTATTTATATGTTGTTTTTGGATCAATATATACAACTTTTTGAAGCTTCAAGGCATGTACTATATGGCTTGGCAAATAAGCAAAGATATATTCTGTTTTTCAGCTTTAATGTTTTTTCTGATAACCATATGGTGAAATTGTGATCATAAGTTTTGAATATTTACTTTAAACGGTTTGAGTTGACACATTTGTGTGAGACATATCCTTTGCTCTTTTTTTGAGAACTTAACAAAAAAGACCACAAGATGACGTAGCCACGTAGGTAGCTTTATTCATTGTGGGAATCACAAAAATAGTGTATCGCAATTTCCTAGAGCTTTCCAAAAAATGTGCTAAAGGTCATGAATGTAATCATGACATTACTTTGTATATATTTTTAGAGCATTGCTAAAGCCTCTTACAATATCCGCCTATTTATCCTCCCACACTAACAATAATATTATATATGTTATAATTGTAATAAACAAGAACACAGGAATGAGAGGAGGAAGAGAGAATTATTCTTAAGTAATCATCAAGGTTACAAGTGGATTGTATATATAGGGTGGATGAATGCATCTCAAACCCTAAATCCCACTAGAGATAAATGTGAATAGACATAAGCCCATTAATATTTACAACACTCCTCCTTGGATATTCACTGTTTATTACACGCTATAGACCGCCTCGTTAAAAACCTTATCAAGAAAAACCCAGTGGGATACAAAAACTTGATGAAGGAAAAGAGTGCAGTGCGTATAATGCTCCTCCTCCTCAATTTAATGTGTATATTTCAAGCATCGAATGCTAATCTTCTAAACGAGTTTCTCGTATACTTTTGTTGCAACAACTTTACAATGAAGTCCATCAAATTGATGATATTACGAATAAGTCCTGCAAAAATGACAAAAATATATGTGTAGCTTCCAACCCAATATCAAATCAATTGGTTGTAAAGCATACAATGCATGTACAAATATTAAAAGAGAAAAATACACTCTTTTGATGCAGATTAATTACAAAATTGACATCCAAACCTCAATTATACTTATGTATGGTACTTGAGGACTAATTATTTCTTTGAGACATGTGCAAAAGCAATTTATATATATGCATCCAAAATCTTTTAATCCATATACGGATTCATTCAACTTTATCAAATAAAGTTATTGAGAACTTTATTAGTCGGATCTCGAAGTTGAAGTTGTAAGCCAGGCTTGAGACATTACATATCATTCCTCATTTAGAGCGAATTAAATACTTCAGTATTGATTGTCTCGTAAAATATCAATAAGATATTTACATCCACCTCGAGACAATGTCTTTTAATAATCAACTTTGTGTTTTTGTGAATTTATTTATTCACAACTCATGTCCTAAAAGACATAACTTTAGAGCTCTTATTTCTCATTTGCACAAAAACTGATATATATATCCATTAGATTTTACACATTCATGTGTATGGACTTCATGTCCTAATACTTCTCGTATTTTCACGAGATTGCGTCTTTCATGTTGGCCAATCATTTCGTTGGACGCACTTTTGAATAATAATTTATTATGATCCTCATTATGCATAATCGCAAGCGCTATATTGTATGTAAACAAATTTATCGACGTCGTTTAAGGATAATGGGTTTGTTTCGGGTCATGTTTATTTGCAGAGGTGTTGGTTGAGTTATACTTTTTATCCTGATGGTGTTCCTGGTGGTGGTGATGATAATGGTAACCGTAACGGTGAGTTTTGTTTTTGTTTTTGTTTTTGCCGCTTTGACGAGATTGAATATTGTTGTTACTGTATTTTATTTTGTGGTTTAAAGAATTGTTTTGTGAGTTAAGTAGTACTAAAATCTAATCCCAAACACTATCTACTACAGTATGTTTTTTGTAAAAGTAGTTAAAATTATTTATTAAACAGATAAATTGTTTTAAGTTCTAAATAAACACGCCTATATTTTTTTACTTGTTGGGGATTTGGGAAAAATTCTTTGATTTATAAATGATAACAAAAATCACCTGTTGAATAAAATATGAAAAAGTGGAATTAGTGCAGCTTTGTTTATTGGTGAACTTTGTTATGGAAACGACAAAATAGGGTACAATATTTTATGCGTGCAGTACATGGGTTTGTTATGGTGTTAATAATGGGTTCATTCTGTGTGGGACAGGGGACAGTGGTGGTGGTGCCCCTGTGGAAACAGGGGCGGCAGAGGTAGGTGGGGGCGGTGGTGGTGGCGGCGGCAAGAGGAATACAGAAAAAACGGTGGCGATTGTTTTTGGTGGGTTAGCGGTTGTGTTGCTGTTGGTTGCTTTCTTGTTGGTTGTGAAATCTGCGTTTAAGAAGAAAGAACATTACTACTACCATGGAGGTTAGTCTATTTCTCTCATTTTTGTTTGTGTAATGTATATGTTAAGTGTGACTTTTAATTGTTGGCGCAAATTTTGACTTACTCGTGATATACTGGGAGCACAACCTAAAATATAATTTTTGGAATGGTAACCAGTGGTTAGGCGCATAGCTTACACATTTGGTGGGTTGTGACCAATTGTAGTTAAGGTTTATGGTTAGATTTGTAGCGAGGGTACAACAGACATGCTTAAAATTGGCACAATAAATTCGATAATGAGATAGATTTCGTGACATAGGTAATCACACTAAACAATGTAATCTATAGTTTCTAGCTAGTTTTTTTTCAGCTCTTAGAAAAATATTCACGAACAAAGATCAGCATCACAGGCAGTATGCTATGGATATGGTTCGATTAGGATGGCTTAGAGCGCAAAATAGCATGTACATATACTGATTTTGCATTTGTTTTTGTAAATGTGTATGTATGTTACCATGTACATTTACTATATATGTATAGAGAACATCATCACTCTTGAGCAAGATACTACTAGGGCTATGTATGTTTCATTTTGTATGGTTTAGAAAATTAAATGTCGGCTAAACCAGTAAGCTATTGGCTGGACAGACGAACGGTGCTGCAAATTGGTTTGGCTTGACTGGTTTGATGAATAAGCCCAAAATGGAAAATAACATTTTCACATATAGAAACACAAACACACTCTAATTACCGACTGTTGGCATATATGAAGAAAGGTAAATGTAACGGCCTTTGGACCACATCCAAAACTGATTCGACAACCAACAATCCAGCATGAATGAGGAGAACTAGTTATTTCCCTAATCAGATAAGTCTAAATTTACTAAAGGCAAGGAGAGTATTCGATATATTATTCTTGGTAACGTGTATGTAGAAAGAAAAAGGAAAAGAGGAGGAAAAACTCCCAAAAGAGAGAAAAACAAGTGTTTCAAACACGTCTTAAAGAAATACTCAATTGGAGTTAACCATAAAACTACATATCAAATTCTGTTAATAATCTTAGTATTACGTCATTAAGATACTTATCATGCCGAAATTGTCAGTTTCTGAATACAAACAAGCGGCAAAACAAGCGTTTTGGATTCAAAATTCGAACTATTGGTGTAATAGAAGATTGCAAATTAGTCAAACCAGCGAGATTGCTATTTCTGAATTGTGCACACTGCTACCAAAAGTAAAGTTTTAAGATTTATTTCTAATGGACTAACGTTCTTTCATTATTTTTGGTCAGATCATGCAGGTCACCACCATGTCGGTCATTGAAGATGGAAGACTGTGGTTGGAGCTTGTGTTAAGTGGCCATTTAGACGCAACCATTGAAGAATGTAAAGCTAAAAAGGAAAGATAAAGAAGGAAACTTGCTTTGTTTTGCTTTGCTTTTTTTTGTTTTGTTGGGGTGGGTGGGTCTAGTAACTCAAAAGAGTTTTCCTTCACTCCCAAGTTTAACCACTCTTTTAGGTTTTAATCAAATCAGCAATAGTACTTATGTACATATAACATCAGTATATAGTCTGATGATCTAATTATAGAAAGTAGAAGGTTCCTGATATCATCTATCAAAATGGGTCACATTCGGTATTATGTTCTCTGTAATTACTTTTATCATGCAATTTAAGCTCCTTACTACGTACTATCAGTTGTATCTTGTTAATATTCTGCCTTCAATGTTCGAATGAAGGCACCAAATTTAGAGTAACTGTTGCGCGACGCCTGCACTCTATTGGGATCTGATATGCAAAAGGTGCATGAATGATTGAATGAACTCTTCTTTTGCTTTTCAAATAACTATGGGTCCATGGATACAGAATTATTGGCCTTATCTTGGGCATTTAAATTATTTTAGTGTACATTTGGAAAAGTTTCTCAGACACTTCTATTTGCCTTTCTTTCTATGTTACCTTTTCATTGTGTTGTTACTTTAAACTCAAACACACACACAATAACACCAACACAAATTTCGTGAACTGGCTTATTTCTTCTTTTTGTGATAAGAAAACTTCCCGTATCTTGTAATAAATTTTGTGATATCTTTTGTCAGTTATACTAATCATGTCTGTCAGCTTGAATATTTTTTGCTTAGATCATTTATAGACTCAAAAGTTTGAAATAAGTACTAAGTAGTTTTGACCAAAGTAATAAGTAGCGCGACGCCTCACGCCTTAGCAGTCAATATGAAGCTTTTGCGTTTATAAGGCGTGGTATAAGGCGGCACAAAATATTAACATATTTATATATTTATATTATATTTCATATATATCGAGTTTACAAAAAGACGTGGCATAAGGCGACATAACGCGTGACGTGGCGGCATGACCAAACCTCACACATTTGTGAGGCCTTTGCGCGCCTTTTAGAATCATGGTTTTGACTAATATATAAATGAGCATATAGTTGTATTTCAATCATGATCGAACATCATAACATTATAATATACACATGGAAAACGAAGTTTGGTTCCTATTTTTTACATAGATCCTTTATAGACTCGAAAGTTTGATATAAGATATCCGAACTGATAGATAGAAAGTCCAGAAAATGAAAAAAGGTAAAGAGGAAAATAATGCAGATTTCCACCAAGATTAAAGAGTATTATAACATAAATGTTATAAATATAGTAAACAAGAACACAAGAATGAGAGGAAGAGAGAATTCTTATTAAGATATAATCCAAGAAGTGACAAGTGTGATCTACTTATAGGTAGATGATTACATATAAACCCTAATGGGCCGAGCTAATAAGCTAAGAGTGAATAGACATAAGCCCATAATATTAAATTACAACACTCCTCCTTGGATATTCACCATTTATCATACGCTATAGACTGCCTCATTAAAAACCTTATCAAGAAAAAACCCAGTGGGATAAAAACACTTGATGAAGGGAAAAAGAGTGCAGTGCTCATAATACTCCTCCTCAATTTAATGTATATCTTTCAAGCATCGCATGCTAATCTTCTAATCAAGTTGCTCGTATACTTTTGTTGGCAACAACTTTACAATGAAGTCCATCAAATTGTTGATGTTACGAATAAGTCCTGCAAAAATGACAAAATATATGTGTAGCTTCCAACCAATATCAAATCAATTGGTTGGAAAATAAACAATGCATGTACAAATATTAAAAGAGAAAAATATACTCTCGTGATACACATTAATTACAAAATTGGCATCCAAACCTCAATTGCACTTATATATGGTACTTGAGGACCAATTATTTCTTTGAGACATGTGCAAAAGCAATTTATATAATATGCGTCCAAAATCATTTGATCCATATACGGATTCATTCAACTTTATCAAAATAAAGTTATTGAGAACTTTATTAATCGTATCTAGAAGTTGAAGTTGTAAGCCATGCTTGAGACATTACAGATCATTCATGAGAGCTCTAATAAAACTCATTTTGAGCGAATTAAATACTTCAATATTGATTGTCTCGTAAAATATCAATAAGATATTTACATCCACCTCGAGACAATATGCCTTTTAATAATCAACTGTGTTTTTGTGAATTTATTTATTCACAACTCATGTCTTAGAAAACATAACTTTAGAGCTCTTATTTCGCATTCGCACAAAGACTGATATATATCTAATAGATTTTACACATTCATGTGTATGGACTTCATGTCCCAATACTTCTCGTATTTTTACGAGATTGCGTCTTTTCATGTTGGCCAATCGTTTATTTGGACGCAATAATTTATTTATGATCCTCATTATGCATAATAGCAAGCGTTATATTGTATGCAAACAAACTTATCGACGTCATTTTGTTTCGATTCTATATAACTTTAGACATGATATAATTTATTGAGATCTCATTAGCTATTTGAGGTTCTTTGGAACCTTCATGTCTAGTGTCTCTTTATGAGACTATCATGGGGTCTTTTATACCTCGAACAACCATCTTCTTTTCATGCTCCACATTTTTCATCGAGGATTTTATTTGGAATCGATTTGTCTACCATGCTTGAGGCATGCCATATAAAATAGCGTCCTTGAGGGACAACTTATAATCAGAGCATGAGTAGCTGAAATTTTGTTTTTAGCCAATGTTTATTTATGGCTATTAGATTATCCATTTTAATAATCAATTCATAAAATTTCTTTCGAGGATCAATAGAATATGATAATTCATTCTCAATTTGCAGCTACTTCTCTCCTCCTGAAGGAATTATCCATCTTCTACATCCCATATATGTGCATTTAGGTGAAGTAATTTGCACACAGAAAACTGAAATGGGATATATTTGGTTTATAACCAAAACCAATTATAAAGGGGAGGATTTATAATAACATATTGGCATGATGCTAATTTTGTTTGTTGTGTATATTATAATATAGCCCCATACAACAACAAAAAATTTCTCTCAATGTCATTTAAGATTTTAAGTAATTCATCGAATATTCATGATGAAATACTTATTCTGGAATGCTAGGCTCATTTTGAGCTATTAATCATGCAAACTTGAGGTTGCAATTTGATGACCATTTAGACGATGCATCGATTTTAAACTCTAAATGGTTCATACAATGGATTTTTATGCCTACATATATCCATTTGTTTTATTTCCAGAAAGTTGAGGAATTGAGTCCCCATTCTAGTTGATAGATTAATAATCAACTTCTTTTGAGAGATAATACCATTTATACTAAAGAAGCTTATTCTTCTATAGTTTCGCATCATTAATGACTCGGGATGGTGTAACCGGTCATGCCAAAAATATTATAATTATAGCTCATAAACTTAAGTTATGGCTATGATTAGCTTTTACTAATCTTTATATAATGCATGTCGAGGAAGATACAAAAGAATATAATGCATCTTTAATATTTAACTTCGTTCCTCATGACAATTTTATATTTCTTTTACGGAGCAAAATGTGCTAGCATAGATTCTTAAATCTATGAATATAGTGTGTAATATCTTTGACACACTTGTATATTGTATACATCACTTGTATTTTTGCATAAATAGCATTTTTGTTTGCTCCTTTCTTATAGTATTTTCGCCACTACTAGTGGTTTGTCATTGTCATACTACCTCGACCATAGCATTTACCATGATAAATGACCTTTAACCATTTATCGTTACATTATTACATTCACATGAGGGAATGAGGATCTCATATTGATCATTTTATCTCATTCACTTGAGGGAATGAACATCTTATATTGATCATTTTATCACATTCGCTTGAAGGAATGGAGATCTTTATGTTGCAACTTGAGGTTGCCAACCAGTTTCTTTTAACAAGACAATATGAAGCAAATTTAGTAAATGGGTTTATCGTGTTTTTTAATTTAGTAACAAATATGATCACTATCTAGAAATATATTTTCACATATCTAGAAATATCCAAAATTCATTAATATGCACACATATTTTTAATTTAGTAACAAATATGATCACTAAAGTTGTTTTTTTTAAAAAAAAAAACAAATATATTTAATAAACGTAGAGATTTACCTTTTTGAGATTTAAATTAAAACGTAATATTCCTTTAAAAACAATATTTATACTATATTTATACTCATTGAATATATTTGACAATGTTATAGAACTGTTTAGATACAGAGGAAACAAAAGAATTATACAATAACAAAAACATCTACAATTAAGTAATCATAAGACAAATAACAATAGAATGTAAGAATTCTACAAAAATAATTACGTTATTTGATCACTTGAGGGAATCATAATAGAACTTTTGGTTCTAACTTTTTTTTTCTACATAACATGAAGTTATGCTATTGGTTCTATTGATTGAATCATATTAGAACTTTAAGTTCTATTTTTTTTTTCTTTTTTTTTTTTTCTTTTTTTTCTTTTTTTTTCCTAACATAACATGAGGTTATGTTATTGATCTAATTGATCAAACCATATTAGAACTTGAGGTTCTAATGTATTATCTCTCACATAACTTGAGGTTATATGATTTTGATTATGTTCATCGTAGTAGAACTTGAGGTTCATACTTTTTTCTTCTTTTTTTTTTCTAAACATAACGTGAGGTTTTGATATTGTGATTCTCTTGAGAGAATAATAACTGAACTTGAGGTTCATTGAAAGAGATACAATAACTTGAGGTTATTGTATTTTTAATTTATTCNTATCTAGAAATATCCAAAATTCATTAATATGCACACATATTTTTAATTTAGTAACAAATATGATCACTAAAGTTGTTTTTTTTAAAAAAAAAAACAAATATATTTAATAAACGTAGAGATTTACCTTTTTGAGATTTAAATTAAAACGTAATATTCCTTTAAAAACAATATTTATACTATATTTATACTCATTGAATATATTTGACAATGTTATAGAACTGTTTAGATACAGAGGAAACAAAAGAATTATACAATAACAAAAACATCTACAATTAAGTAATCATAAGACAAATAACAATAGAATGTAAGAATTCTACAAAAATAATTACGTTATTTGATCACTTGAGGGAATCATAATAGAACTTTTGGTTCTAACTTTTTTTTTCTACATAACATGAAGTTATGCTATTGGTTCTATTGATTGAATCATATTAGAACTTTAAGTTCTATTTTTTTTTTCTTTTTTTTTTTTTCTTTTTTTTCTTTTTTTTTCCTAACATAACATGAGGTTATGTTATTGTTCTAATTGATCAAACCATATTAGAACTTGAGGTTCTAATGTATTATCTCTCACATAACTTGAGGTTATATGATTTTGATTATGTTCATCGTAGTAGAACTTGAGGTTCATACTTTTTTCTTCTTTTTTTTTTCTAAACATAACGTGAGGTTTTGATATTGTGATTCTCTTGAGAGAATAATAACTGAACTTGAGGTTCATTGAAAGAGATACAATAACTTGAGGTTATTGTATTTTTAATTTATTCATTGTAATAAAACTCGAGGTTTTATTATGAATAAATATAATCATAACATGAGGTTATGATATTGATTCATGAAAGAATCATTTAGAACTTGAGGTTCTAATATATTTTTTTCAACCATAATATGATGGCTATGTTGTTTTGATTCTCTCTTTGTAGTCACGATAAAACATCTATTGTTTTTGTAAATTATATGAGAGTTTGAAAAATTAACAATAAAATATAACATAATTCTTGTTATGTAATCACAATAGAACATTTGTTGTTCTTGTAAATCACAATAGAGTTTAAAAAGATAAATATGAAGATATAACTTAACAATTCGTCACCATGTTGGTGATATAAATAGTTAGTAATCTCAAGTTATAGATTTTAACATATAATCTAATGTGTAGTATCACAATCAAGTGATCAACTAATATGTCAACGTTTAAAAATATACCTTTTGGAAGCTTGATTTAATATGAATGCTAATGAATGAATCCATGACTAGAAGTTTGAATTGTCAGTACAAAAACTTTTTACGTTGATGTCAATAATGTTATATTGAACAATATACAAATTAACATATTAATAATTAAACATGGATATTTAAAAAAAAAATAATGATCATTAACATATCACATATGAAAAAAAATATGTGTAGAAGTGATTTGCCTCTTCAGATCTTAGCCGTGAACAAAAAAAAATAAACATCCAATACGCAATAATCCAATAATTTAGAAAACTACAGTTAGCAGTTATCATCAAGAAAAAAAACGAAATTGACATTTAATAAATGTCCAATAAATTACAATCAATTGTTTATACTTTATATGTTATTATATATAATGCTTTACGTCACTAAGAAGAGACCAACTATCATATTGCATATTGATATATATAATTAATCAATAGGAAGATGGGAATACTTACCTTAGCCGTCATATGAAAAACTTCATCAATCCATATCTTAGATCGATCTATTATTGTCGTGAAGTCAAAAAAAATTCAACCATGATTCCTGTATTCATCCGTTCCTATGTTATTTATTTATTTTTTTCGGAGACTATCGTGCTGATAACGTGTTATAATTGTAATAAACAAGAACACAGGAATGAGAGGAGGAAGAGAGAATTATTCTTAAGTAATCATCAAGGTTACAAGTGGATTGTATATATAGGGTGGATGAATGCATCTTAAACCCTAAATCCCACTAGAGATAAATGTGAATAGACATAAGCCCATTAATATTTACAACAATATATATTTTTTTCACTCATTCTCTTTCTCCATTCAAACCGTCAGTTGTAACACTTGTCAGGATCCTATGAGAAGAGTGATAAGTAGGAGGTTTTGGCAGGAGGATTTATCATTTCTCATATTTTTATCAACATTTTTATTCTTATGATTTTGGTTGTTTCGTTTCGATTCATGTAAATGAGAGTCTAAGTTCAAATTATTCAAAATATATTTTTCGAGACCAAATGCGTTGTGTACACGACCCCTTCTCGTGCTTATTAACCTTTTTGCTGAAAAAAGCAGTTAAGCGTCTGTGTTTTGTATCAGCTTCAATCGTTATGGAAATAACGCAACGAAGTGTTTTTCTTAAAGTGGATTAATCACTTTTAGTTATGCATCATCAATGATCAAATACATCATTTAAGTACTCATATTAATGAAATGTGCTTTTGTATAACAGAAAAAATTAATTTATATATGCTCTTTTCACCAACTTTTTTTCACACATCCTATAGTTTCTTTTTCTTTCTTTCTTTCTTTCTTTTATTCTTCTCAATTTTGTGATGTTTGTTAATAGGATAAGGATCCTCTCGTACACCTTTAGTGAAGAAAAGTTTCATGTAGATCACAATTTGTTCATAGATCCTCTACTCTCTTTTGATCCAATGGTATATATTATTTCTGATTTTTAACTAAAAATTGATTAAACAAAAATGATAATAATGGAGGGGTATTATAGCCTTTTCACCTAACTCACCTAACTCCCCCACTATATCTCACTGTATAAGTTTACAAACACAATCAGTTCCATATATTTTTTTTTCACACACACCTTTCCAAACTCTATCATCCAATGAAACCTTAACTTTTTCCCCAATATCAATAATCACAAACATGATCAAATTGATAGATTAAGAAGTGAAATCGTGCAATTCACATCTAATTAAGACCCGATTCATCTTCTATTCAACTAGATTCATCACAAACATGATCCAACTGCTTTTGAGAATCTTGTTTTTAATGATATTAGTATAATCCAATTTTGATTTTTTTTCTTTGTATTAAGGTTATTGAAGTTGTTAATTAGATTTTTAATGATATTAGTATAATCCTTGAAAACAAAATTCCATAATTCGTAAAACAATGAATATAACCATTATCCATCAAACGTGATAGTGAAACAACACCTCTGGTAGTAGAAGGTGTATAGTGATAATTGTCTAATACAATAACGAAACCATTAGGAAGAATTAAATCAAAACTTCCTATCGCTTCAACAGCTGCATGGTTTCCGTTTCCCACGTACAGGAAGCGCCTTGTTTCAGCTTTCTGCTTCCCCTAAGCCCCTGAGTTGTATTACAGATGTGAGTACCACAACCAATGTCATAAACCAATGATTTATTAGGAAAAAAATAGAGTTCTATTATGAAGATACCTGATGTACTAGCCACGCTAGTTTTGTTCTCCTTCTTTGTTAAACAAAGAAGTAACCTAAAAACTAAATTGTAAGTTAGTGGAAAACACACATATTAGTCCAAAACACTGGTGTTAAACATGCAAATCACCTCTCAAATTAAGTGGCAAATTAGTGAAGATCCCACTAAAAAAAGAGCACTAACAATTGTTTAATCCCTTCAAGCCGACGACTCGACTCGGCATGTGAATAGTGTCGGCTCAAGCCGCGGCTCCACAGTGCACCCAAGCCGCCCCACTCCTCAAGCCGGTCCTGCAAGTGGCGGCTTCGAAATAGTGTCGGCTTCCACAACACTTCAATGAATGTTATTTAGTATAATGTAATCTTTAAAACACCCTTTTAATAAACAAATTTTATTAATAAAACACAATGCACAAACCAAGCAAGATGCTAAACACTCCCTAAAATTCTAAAGACATTTCATGAATGATTTTAAATAATAGAACTTGTTTTGCAAATAATACAAACTTATGAATCAGAAAAAAGTAACAAGTCCATGTATCTTATATACGAACTTTCAAAAGAAGAAGAAGAAAAAAAATGAAAAATGAAAGTGGCATTAGATAAGATATCATCAACAACCTCAGAATTTCAATAGTTTACTATGACTGAAAAATGTTCTCACCCTCTCTAAACTTACTGTCATCATACACAAATAATAAAGAAACATTATCTGTAAAAAATATGAATTACAAGGTACCCGCCGCCGTAGTATATCTCTAAAGCAACATACTACAATCACATTCTTCAGATTTTGCTTTTTCCGTTCCTTTGTTTCTTAAGTTTCTTTGTAAATAGTTTTTGGCATAGATCTCTAAAGCAACATATTGCAATCATTCGACTATACAAATCAAGTTTTCAACAGAGCCCCAAATGTTTTTGAGTTGTGAAGAATCTCTCCGCTTGCTACAAGACGTATTCCTCAACAAAAGTTGTTTTAATGTTTTAGTTATAGCTTTAATGTTTTAAGTTTCGTACTCCAGTCCGAGCTTTTATGATTTCGCCGCTCAGACTGCGGGAGGGTATTAAAGATGAGAGTATGATTTAGTATAGTCAGCCCAACCCGGTCTGTGAGCTTAGAGTCTATTAGAGTTTGTGCTTTTTTCTTTTGTAATTTATAAATAGTTGATGAATAAAGTTAAGGAAGTGATTGTCACAGTCAAAAATTTGATTGGGACACTCAATGTATAAATAGTTAAAGCAGTTTATATTTACAGCACAACTGTCTAATGCATGTTTTGAAATGTCCCAATTAAATATAACAGTAAAGTTATCCATCACCGGGTTTTCATTGTTTAAAATACTTGTGTGCATAGATCAGCTTATAAAATAGCTATACAACTGACTATCTGAGTATGTGAGAGGTGGTTTGGTGAGTAGACTGAAAAGTCAACTGAACGATGGCTTACTATGGGGAGGATACTTCTGCATTCCTTGAAAGCTTTCCAACTTATAGTCTTCACAGCAAACCTCGACGTAATGGACTATGGGTTTTTAGTAGCAAGAATGAAGGATATGAAAATAATTCATATTCATCAGGTGATAGATCATAATCAGCTAGCCTGTTTGTATCTTCATTTTAACTTTTTAATGTGTATACAAATTTAACGTAGATAATTACACAGATGATGTTGGCACTCGAATGCTGATTTACGAAAAGATTAAATCTGCTTTTTCCAAGATGGATAACCGTGAAGGGTTAATAGTTCAGTTTTGGGCACCAGTAACAATAGGCGGGAAACATCTACTTTCAACTTCTGGTCAACCTTTTGCGGTCAGCCTTCTTTATCAAGATTTCATAGAATATAGGAGACGTTGTGTGGAGTATAAGTATGATATTGATGTGAATAGTAACAATAGTAAGTATAGGGGTACTCCTGCCTCTGCATTCCTCAATCATTTTCCAGATATAGCATCCATGCACACAAGTGTCCACCACGAGGTGGATCCATTGTTGCGTTATGCTTTTCAGGAGTGTGGTTTGGAGAATTCTTTTATGATACCTATATGTTGTCCTTCCCAAACCTCTTTGTCTTGTGATTGTATTGGTGTTATCGAGTGCTCATCATGGAGTACTCCTGCTAAATTATTCAATGAGATGAATATGAATATAAAGGTTAGTATGCCTTTTTTTTTTTTTTTTTTTTTTTAATAATAATAATAAAATTTCTGTTAATATGTTTATAACCATCTCAAACCAATTTAAGCTGTAACTGCATCCATCCAGGAAGTGGGTCTGAGTGTGTACAATGTCCAAGATCTTATACCATACAAGGTAAATATGCTTTTTAGGGGGTGTTTGTCTTAGCTTATTTGGTGGGCTTATGAGCTTATTGAGATTTTAATAAGCTCATAAGCTCATTATTAATAGCTTATAAGCTCAAGTTGATGAGCTTATAAGCTCAGGTGGATAAGCTTATACGTTATTAATAATGAGCTTACGAGCTTATTAAAATTTCAATAAGCTCAAAAGCCCACCAAATAAGCTAAAACAAACACCCCCTTATATAATAAGCTAAAGTAATCGTCTTTTCTTAGTTCTTTATCCTACTGTGAGAAATTACGTGTGTAAAAATAATTTATACTATAAATACTTTACACTTGTGAAACAGACTATAATTGGTCTCAAACTTGCTAGGGACCAAATTCAAGAGGCGTTAAAGATTGTATGTCAATCGAATCACATTACTTTTGCTCAGGTATGGATTGCTTCTCTAGATGAGAATAATGTGCATTTTTCATCTTCTTTGGAGGAGGCACAAACAAGACAACTGTTAGGGCTCAAATTGACTGGTTGTATTGATGAGAGATATTGTTGGAGTTTTCAAAATTATTATGATGCTTGTGACTTGATTCCTATACAACCGGGGGAGGAACTTGTTCTGAAGACACTTCAAGATTATGAACCACGTTTCTGTAAAAATATTTCTCATCTGGGCAATTATAAGCTTATGAGATGGGGATTACCTATTGATGGAATTAGGAGTCTGACAATATGCATGAGGAGTATTCATACTGGTGATTTTAATTATGTATTTGAATTCTTATGGGTCCATTATTCATTCTGTCATGTCTTGTTGGAGGAACTACTTTTAAAGATAAAAAGTTGTTTGCCAAGTTTCAAGTTTGCTTCCGGTGCAGAAATAGGTGACAAATTACATGTGATAGAAGCTGACAATTTTACAGATAAAGAAATCAAGAAGTTCGATATTTTCCAATTAAAAAGGTTATCACGAATACCTGAGGCATTGAAAGAAGCGAAGAAACAAGTGGCTGTGGACTACATAGTTCCTTTGGATAGGAACTGCAAGACAGCTCCATTCCTCGGACCTAAACAAGTCATTGAGCAGCAATTTGGAACATCTACCACAGAAAATTTTGTCGGTAATGGAATTCTTTTTTTTTTTTTTTTTTTTTTCAGAATTAAAATTTGTTTTACATAATTCCAATGGAGTTGGTTATGACCCATATGGACATATATCTTCTGCACTTTAATATGTAACACTTTAATCATGAAACAAGCTGCAGAAAACATTTTTGGCAATGGAAATCCGATTTCTGATCGTGATGATGAGAGGCTCTCTGATTTCCTTGAAACCTTACCAACCTATATTCTTCACAAGAAACCTGAAACTGAAGGGACTCTCTGGGTTTTTTGTAGCGAAGATGCAGGATTTCAGAAGAATTTATCTTCAGGTGATCATAAGTAGCCTCTTTCTATCTACATTTTCACTGGTTAATTATTTTTTGAATTGTACATTGATCACCTAGGAATGACCACCGTACACAGATGATCTTGGCACCCGGATGATTTATGACAAGATTAAATCTGCTTTTTCTAAGGTAAGTAACAGTGGGGAATTAATAGTTCAGTTCTGGGCACCTGTTACAAGTGGCAACGGACGTGTACTTTTAACTTCTGGTCAACCATTTGCCGTCAGTGATTTTGGTGAAGGCCTCGAAGAATATAGGGGACGTTGTGTGGGATATGAATGTAGTATTGATATGAATAACAATAATAATAATAAGGTTATTAAAGATGAAATTGAACAACAGGGTGACCGCCATCCTATGACCATGATCAGTGGTCCACCCACCAATGCATTCCTGAGTCATTTGCCAGAGGCAGTTTTGGACACGAAAAATCACCGTGAGGGTTTATTGATGCGATATGCTTCAGACTGTGGATTGCGGACTTCTTATACTCTGCCTATTGGTTGTCCTTCTCAATGCTACTCGTCTTGTATCGGTGTTGTCGAGTGTTCATCAATATCATCAATCAATCTCGAAATTGTGAACACGATGAATAGGGCACTAGAGGTATGTATGTACATTGAGCTTCTAATAATTTTTTCATAACCATCTCAAACCAATTATCTGATTACTTTAATTCGATTAATTTTTAACACACTCATTATTTATGAAATGAATTTCATGCTCGACTTAGCTCCTGATTTCATCTCATTGCTAATTAATGACATTTATTGTTTGGGTGCAGCAAGTGAATCTGAAAGTGTTTAATGTACAAGATTGTATACCATACAATGTAAGGATTTCTAAAACACCTTATTAGTGATCTTCCATGAAAATATGTTCTTTTTATTATAGTTGAAACTTGAAAGTAGTGACCTTTTCTCACTTATTTTGTGAAACAGACTATAAATGATCTCAAACTTGTTAGGGATGAAATTCAAGTGGCTTTGAAGATTGTATGTGAATCACATAACATAGGTGTTGCTCAAGTATGGATCTCTTATGAGGATGAGAATCATGTGCCCTTTTCTTTTTCTTCAGAGGACACTCAAACCACGCGTATGTTAGTGTTAAAATTGACTGGTTATAATAGTGTTAATGAGTATTCCACACCATGCCATTGGCGTTTTAAGGAATATTATGAGGCTTGCGATATGGTGCCACTAAAAATGGGGGAGGAACTTGTTGAAAAGACACTTCAAGATTATCAACCACGCTTTTGTGAAAATATTTCTCAACTGGATACTAATATGCTAATGGCATGGGTATCAACTGATGATGTTGCATGTAGTGGTTTTACAATATGCATGAGTATTGATAGTGGTGATTTTAGTTGTGCATTTGAATTCATATGGTACCATAATCCAAATTATGTTCCCTTGTTGGAGGCGCTACTCTTAATGTTAAAAAGGCATTTGCCACGTTTCAACTTTGCTTCTGGTGCAGAACTTGGTGACCAGTTACATGTAATAGATGTTGACAATTCCACAGAGAGTGAGACTAAGTTTTTCAAAATTTTCAAAGAAAAAAGATTATCACCAATACCTGAAGCAATTGATAAAGGCAAGAAAGCAATGGTTGTCAACTACAATGCACGTTCCAAGAGGAAACGCGACACAACGGAAATCAAATTATCTCGTGAAGACATTGAACAACATTATGGAAAGACCATGAAAATAGCTGCAAAAGAACTTGGAGGTAACATATTTAACTAATGTTTTCGATTTGACTACACCTTTTCATATTATACGTTTGAGAAACCTCATTTCATATGCTTTTTGTTATAGTTTCCTTGTCTACATTGAAACGCAAGCTCAATAAATTGGGCATGTCCGGGTGGCAAGGACCAGGTTTACCGCAGAGAAAGGCATATAACTCCAACAAAAATCAAAGTAACAAAAGTCACACACATGAAAAGGATAATGGGGCAATTCACGACCCCTCACCCGTCAAGAGAAATGAAAAAACTGTTATTAAAGCAGAGTATGCAGATGATATAATCAAATTACATCTCCGTATCTCTGAAGCAACATTTGTTACTGTTGAGAATGAAATTGGTAAGAAGTTCAAGCTGAAGCACGGGACTTTTAAGATCAAGTACCTTGATGAAGATGAAGAGTGGATATTAATGACTTCTGATCAAGACTTGAGTGACTGTATACAAAATTCGAGAAATGTAGATCGATATGCAGTTCGACTGCGTGTCCTTCTACACAACCAGTAGCCGGTCCTGTTGGCTACTGTGAAATATGTTATGTTCTATTTGTTTTTTTCTATATTTGTATAAATGTATAATGGAACCACGTTGTTGATTTCTGTTTACCTTTCATTAGGATCAGTAATACGTTTACACAAAAAAAAAAAAAAAAAAAAAAAACGTTGATCATCTCATCACGTATATTCACAGCTCACAAGTTACTTAAAGGAGCAGAATCAAGTCTCATTACTAATAAATCCATTCCTTCATCCAAGTATACTGGCAAACTTCTTTACCTTTAGCAACACTCACCCAAGCTCTTCTACAAATATCGTTTTCGGGCCACAGCTCTAGTTGCTCCTTCACAAGTAATGGAAACATATGTCCTTCGTAATATCCATCATCTCTTTTGCTGTTAAAAGACCATGTACCCAATTCTCCCTCGACTATTGCGTACACGGTACACTCCAGCTTCCTCTATCGATTCTCTTAGCGCGGCTTCTTTGATGGTTTCATCGCATTCCCAACCTCCTTTAGGAAATAACATTCCTTTGCCTTTTCTTAATTTGTGCACTAATCACAAGTACTTCCAATGCATTGTGTTAATTATGTAAGGTATACATCCCACGACTTGAGGTTGTTGGCCTATATTGTAAGGTTGCAATTGTCGTCCGCTGCAAGAAACCATTGATACCTTAGTTTTCAATTCCATTTCGATCATAGATCACTTGTTGACTAGCGCGCAGTATCCTTGCAGTATCTTGAGATGTTTCTCAATCAAGTAGTTGTGAGTTCAAGTAAACCAACATATTGAATTTATAGTGTGTATATATTTGGTTATATGGAAGAAAACGAATGAGTGATATTTGTGTTTGATGAAGGAAATGAGATTCTATCTATCAATCTCTATTTGGTTATATAAGAGCACTTGGTGTAGTATGCCGAAGAACCTCGCCGTTCCTACGTGGAGGGGGCTTCGGCTCGCCGCCACACCAACCCACCCTCGCCGTTGGGCTCCTCTTTGTGGGCACGGTGTGACAACTGGTAAATTTGGGTGACTTTAAAAACTTCCGCATTACTATTTTTCTAAACCCGAGTATTGAAGTAAAATGATTTTGAGGAATTTGGATTAGAAAGTTGAATATATATCAAACGTTTATTGTTTTGAGTAATAATTAGGCTATTTGAGTACTTCGCGTTAGGCACTATTTGACTTTGGCACTAGAAATC
>LBNU01035098.1:2548-19007 GCA_014162995.1 Artemisia annua
ACTCGCATTTAAAAAATAGGGGTTTCTGTGACATAGAGTTTAGGCTCGTCGAGGACATAACCGTGGTTTTATGCAGGGGCGGAGCCAGGATTTGTTGCTAAGGGGGGCCGAAGTTCATTATATAAGCTGAAAAAATAAAAGTGTAAATAGAATGGTTCAACTTTAGTTTATACAAATAAACCATCAAAAAATCTATTTTGATGCATCCTAGTATATAACTAGGGGAGCGCAGCAAAGCCGGAACTATCTAGGATTTTTTGATTTAGATTTTGCGTGTTCAAAAAAATCTGTATCATAATTTATTAAAAAGTTTGGTTTTATGAAAGGACAGTTTTGGAACTTATATAAAAGTTTTCCAAAAATTATAGACTCAGATATATACAACTGTTATCTGAAATTTCGGATATCCGAAAAAAAAAAACCTTAGATAAAATATTATGTCTAAGTGTCTAACATAAACCATCATCGTAAATTTCGGATATCCAAATTTGTGAAAAAACTAGGTGTTAACAAGTACCTTTAACTTTTTTAAATTAATAACAAAAAAATATTGTCAAAAATGTCTCATTTCATGTTTTCGCTTCAGTAGCCTCTTGGATAGGAGATATTTCATGTCGGTTGTTTTCTTTTTCTTTCATTATAGATAAAGTCGCTAGTAGAGGCTTGTGGTACATTAAACGTTAAATTATGAGCTAAACAATTGTATCTTAATACAATCATTGGGCTTATTGGAGGGGGCCTAGCACCCGCTAGCCACCCCCTCCCTCCGCCCCTGGTTTTATGGATATGGGGCTTTAAAAAAGCATGTGCGTTTATTTTGGATTTATGGGGCTTTAACAAAGCATGTGCGTTTATTATGGATTTAATATCAGCAGCATATTTCTTCATGGTTACTGCAAGAATCAGAGTTGTGTATTGTACAGTTCTGCAAAGATGATGTTACTGCTGAACAACCAAAGCAAAATATACACGTTTTATATACCCACGAGAACCTGACTTATTCAAATAGGTAGGTACGTACAAAAGTTGTTGGCCTGTTGCTATATTTAATGTCCATATAAGTTTTGGCAAGTGACTTATTTGAGTACAAAGATCCAAGTTAGGAGAGTTGATTAGGAACCAATGATTAATCTCTTTAAGTGAGTATAATCCAAGTGCTAGGCACGGGTTAGAACTTTGCGGTAGACACCTTCTTTGCATAATGTTAGCATCTTCGGATAGTAACTAAAATATCATTTTTCTGATAAAGTTTGTAGGTTACGATGTCTTGAACTATTTCTTCATTGTCGTTATATTCATGATGATCCATATGACGTAAAGTATACACCTTTGATCATAAAACAAATTCATAATATGTTTCAATAAATAAACGAATAAGCTCTAACAACTCATCCAAAACACAAATGTTTTTTTTTTTTTTTTTTTTTTACATTCATTAGCATTATACTCTTAAAACAACTCAACCATTCTCAAATAATGAATGAAAGAGAAGTTTCATTGAAGATGACAAAACCAAATATCGTCTCACTAGTCACATCTTCTAATCCATTTACCGTTTAGTCAAGCTATCGTTATGACAAGCCCATATCAATCAAAGCTGCAATAGGTACTTTGGTAGCACCCAAATGGTCAGACCCTCGAGAAGTTTTAGCTAGAAAACACCAATGTTACTAACCTCCCAATTCTCAAAGCTTCGTTATTGGGCACTTGGAGTCTAATCGACACCTTGTGTTTAGAATTTATGATAGTTTACGGGTTCATAATGCATTCGAGTAACATCTTTTGTTATCGAGTAAGGGTAGTTTATTGTATCGAGTAAGGAGGGTTCACACCTTATCGTGTATATCGTGTAAGTTTCTAATTTATCATCTCTAAGTCGAAACTCTGCCCATTTTGTTTCAACTTATCGAGTAAGGATTATTAGTTCAGCTTATCGAGCAAGGAATTAAGCTATCAAGTTAGAACGTGTGAGACTTAATCGAGTAAGAACTTGTGAGACTTCATTTACCGAGTAACCTCAAACCCTAAACCTTTATCGAGTAAGATTTCAAAAAAAAAGAAAAAAAAGAAGACATTTTAAGACATAATACCTCTTTAATTTCACTAAAAAAAATTCGGAATTACATGAAGTTATGTGTTTTATGGGTTATACATGTTCGTTTCAGGTCAACAAAAAGTTATGGTTTTGAAAAGACAAGAAGACATTTTTTTTACCTCTTCTGGAAACACTCGCATTTAAAAAATAGGGTTTTATGTGACATAGAGTTTAGGCTCGTCGAGGACATAACCGTGGTTTTATGCAGGGGCGGAGCCAGGATTTGTTGCTAAGGGTGGCCGAAGTTCATTATATAAGCTGAAAAAATAAAAGTGTAAATAGAATGGTTCAACTTTAGTTTATACAAATAAACCATCAAAAAATCTATTTTGATGCATCCTAGTATATAACTAGGGGAGCGCAGCAAAGCCGAAACTATCTAGGATTTTTTGATTTAGATTTTGCGTGTTCAAAAAAATCTGTATCATAATTTATTAAAAAGTTTAGTTTTATGAAAGGACAGTTTTGGAACTTATATAAAAGTTTTCCAAAAATTATAGACTCAGATATATACAACTGTTATCTGAAATTTCGGATATCCGAAAAAAAAACATTAGATAAAATATTATGTCTAAGTGTCTAACATAAACCCATCATCGTAAATTTCGGATATCCAAATTTGTGATAAAACTAGGTGTTAACAAGTCCCTTAACTTTTTTAAATTAACAACAAAAAAATATTGTCAAAAATGTCTCATTTCATGTTTTCGCTTCAGTGGCCTCTTAGATAGGAGATATTTCATGTCCGTTGTTTTCTTTTTCTTTCATTATAGATAAAGTCGCTAGTAGAGGCTTGTGGTACATTAAACGTTAAATTATGAGCTAAACAATTGTATCTTAATACAATCATTGGGCTTATTGGAGGGGGCTAGCACCCGCTAGCCACCCCTGGTTTTATGGATATGGGGCTTTATCAAAGCATGTGCGTTTATTATGGATTTAATATCAGCAGCATATTTCTTCATGGTTACTGCAAGAATCAGAGTTGTGTATTGTACAGTTCTGCAAAGATGATGTTACTGCTGAACAACCAAAGCAAAATATACACGTTTTATATACCCACGAGAACCTCACTTATTCAAATAGGTAGGTACGTACAAAAGTTGTTGGCTTGTTGCTATATTTAATGTCCATATAAGTTTTGGCAAGTGACTTATTTGATTACAAAGATCCAAGTTAGGAGAGTTGATTAGGAACCAATGATTAATCTCTTTAAGTGATATAATCCAAGTGTTAGGCACGGGTTAGAACTTTGCGGTAAACACCTTCTTTGCATAATGTTAGCATCTTCGGATAGTAACTAAAATATCATTTTTCTGATAAAGTTTGGAGGTTACGATGTCTTGAACTATTTCTTCATTGTCGTTATATTCATGATGATCCATATGACGTAAAGTATACACCTTTGATCATAAAACAAATTCATAATATGTTTCAATAAATAAACGAATAAGCTCTAACAACTCATCCAAAACACAAATGTTTTTTTTACATTCATTAGCATTATACTCTTAAAACAACTCAACCATTCTCAAATAATGAATGAAAGAGAAGTTTCATTGAAGATGACAAAACCAAATATCGTCTCACTAGTCACATCTTCTAATCCATTTACCGTTTAGTCAAGGTATCGTTATGACAAGCCCATATCAATCAAAGCTGCAATAGGTACTTTGGTAGCACCCAAATGGTCAGACCCTCGAGAAGTTTTAGCTAGAAAACACCAATGTTACTAACCTCCCAATTCTCAAAGCTTCGTTATTGTGCACTTGGAGTCTAATCGACACCTTGTGTTTAGAATTTATGATAGTTTACGGGTTCATAATGCATTTGAGTAACAGCTTGTGTTATCGAGTAAGGGTAATTTATTGTATCGAGTAAGGAGGGTTCACACCTTATCGTGTATATTGAGTAAGGTTCTAATTTATTGTAACAACTTGTGTTATCGAGTAAGGGTAATTTATTGTATCGAGTAAGGAGGGTTCACACCTTATCGTGTATATCGAGTAAGGTTCTAATTTATCATCTCTAAGTCGAAACTCTGCCCATTTTGTTTCAACTTATCGAGTAAGGATTTTTAGTTCAGCTTATCGAGCAAGGAATTAAGCTATCGAGTAAGAACTTGTGAGACTTCATCGAGTAAGAACTTGTGAGACTTCATTTACCGAGTAACCTCAAACCCTAAACCTTTATCGAGTAAGATTTGAAAAAAAAAAAGAAAAAAAATGAAGACATTTTAAGACATAATACCTCTTTAATTTCACTAAAAAAGTTCGGAATTACATGAAGTTATGTGTTTTATGGGTTATACATGTTCGTTTCAGGTCAACAAAAAGTTATGGTTTTGAAAAGAAAAGAAGACATTTTTTTTATCTCTTCCGGAAACACTCGCATTTAAAAAATAGGGGTTTCTGTGACATAGAGTTTAGGCTCGTCGAGGACATAACCGTGGTTTTATGCAGGGGCGGAGCCAGGATTTGTTGTTAAGGGGGGCCGAAGTTCATTATATAAGCCGAAAAAATAAAAGTGTAAATAGAATGGTTCAACTTTAGTTTATACAAATAAACCATCAAAAAATCTATTTTGATGCATCCTAGTATATAACTAGGGGAGCGCAGCAAAGCCGGAACTATCTAGGATTTTTTGATTTAGATTTTGCGTGTTCAAAAAAATCTGTATCATAATTTATTAAAAAGTTTGGTTTTATGAAAGGACAGTTTTGGAACTTATATAAAAGTTTTCCAAAAATTATAGACTCAGATATATACAACTGTTATCTGAAATTTCGGATATCCGAAAAAAAAAACCTTAGATAAAATATTATGTCTAAGTGTCTAACATAAACCCATCATCGTAAATTTCGGATATCCAAATTTGTGATAAAACTAGGTGTTAACAAGGCCCTTAACTTTTTTAAATTAACAAGAAAAAAGTATTGTCAAAAATGTCTCATTTCATGTTTTCGCTTCAGTGGCCTCTTAGATAGGAGATATTTCATGTCGGTTGTTTTCTTTTTCTTTCATTATAGATAAAGTCGCTAGCAGAGGCTTGTGGTACATTAAACGTTAAATTATGAGCTAAACAATTGTATCTTAATACAATCATTGGGCTTATTGGAGGGGGCCTAGCACCCGCTAGCCACCCCCTCCCTCCGCCCCTAGTTTTATGGATATGGGGCTTTATCAAAGCATGTGCGTTAATTATGGATTTAATATCAGCAGCATATTTCTTCATGGTTACTGCAAGAATCAGAGTTGTGTATTGTACAGTTCTGCAAAGATGATGTTACTGCTGAACAACCAAAGCAAAATATACACTTTTTATATACCCACGAGAACCTGACTTATTCAAATAGGTAGGTACGTACAAAAGTTGTTGGCTTGTTGCTATATTTAATGTCCATATAAGTTTTGGCAAGTGACTTATTTGATTACAAAGATCCAAGTTAGGAGAGTTGATTAGGAACCAATGTTTAATCTCTTTAAGTGAGTATAATCCAAGTGTTAGGCACGGGTTAGAACTTTGCGGTAGACACCTTCTTTGGATAATGTTAGCATCTTCGGATAGTAACAAAAATATCATTTTTCTGATAAAGTTTGGAGGTTATGATGTCTTGAACTATTTCTTCATTGTCGTTATATTCATGATGATCCATATGACGTAAAATATACACCTTTAATCATAAAACAAATTCATAATATGTTTCAATAAATAAACGAATAAGCTCTGACAACTCATCCAAAACACAAATGTTTTTTTTACATTCATTAGCATTATACTCTTAAAACAACTCAACCATTCTCAAATAATGAATGAAAGAGAAGTTTCATTGAAGATGGCAAAACCAAATATCGTCTCACTAGTCACATCTTCTAATCCATTTACCGTTTAGTCAAGCTATCGTTATGACAAGCCCATATCAATCAAAGCTGCAATAGGTACTTTGGTAGCACCTAAATGGTCAGACCCTCGAGAAGTTTTAGCTAGAAAACACCAATGTTACTAACCTCCCAATTCTCAAAGCTTCGTTATTGTGCACTTGGAGTCTAATCGACACCTTGTGTTTAGAATTTATGATAGTTTACGGGTTCATAATGCATTCGAGTAACAGCTTGTGTTATCGAGTAAGGGTAGTTTATTGTATCGAGTAAGGAGGGTTCACAACTTATCGCGTATATCGAGTAAGGTTCTAATTTATCATCTCTAAGTCGAAACTTTGCCCATTTTGTTTCAACTTATCGAGTAAGGATTATTAGTTCAGCTTATCGAGCAAGGAATTAAGCTATCGAGTAAGAACTTGTGAGACTTCATCGAGTATGAACTTGTGAGACTTCATTTACCGAGTAACGTCAAACCCTAAACCTTTATCGAGTAAGATTTGAAAAAAAAAGAAAAAAAAAGAATACATTTTAAGACATAATACCTCTTTAATTTCAATAAAAAAATTCAGAATTACATGAAGTTATGTGTTTTATGGGTTATACATGTTCGTTTCAGGTCAACAAAAAGTTATGGTTTTGAAAAGAAAAGAAGACATTTTTTTTACCTCTTCTGGAAACACTCGCATTTAAAAAATAGGGGTTTCTGTGACATAGAGTTTAGGCTCGTCGAGGACATAACCGTGGTTTTATGCAGGGGCGGAGCCAGGATTTGTTGCTAAGGGGGGCCGAAGTTCATAATATAAGCCGAAAAAATAAAAGTGTAAATAGAATGGTTCAACTTTAGTTTATACAAATAAACCATCAAAAAATCTATTTTGATGCATCCTAGTATATAACTAGGGGAGCGCAGCAAAGCCGGAACTATCTAGGATTTTTTTGATTTAGATTTTGCGTATTCAAAAAAATCTCTATCATAATTTATTAAAAAGTTTGGTTTTATGAAAGGACAGTTTTGAAACTTATATAAAAGTTTTCCAAAAATTATAGACTCAGATATATACAACTGTTATCTGAAATTTCGGATATCCGAAAAAAAAAACCTTAGATAAAATATTATGTCTAAGTTTCTAACATAAACCCATCATCGTAAATTTCGAATATCGAAATTTGTGATAAAACTAGGTGTTAACAATTCCCTTAACTTTTTTAAATTAACAACAAAAAAATATTGTCAAAAATGTCTCATTTCATGTTTTCGCTTCAGTGGCCTCTTAGATAGGAGATATTTCATGTCGGTTGTTTTCTTTTTCTTTCATTATAGATAAAGTCGCTAGTAGAGGCTTGTGGTACATTAAACGTTAAATTATGAGCTAAACAATTGTATCTTAAACAATCATTTGGCTTATTGGAGGGGGCCTAGCACCCGCTAGCCACCCCTCTCTCCGCCCCTGTTCTTATGAGATTCATATTAGTTTAAAACAAAAAAAATAATTTTGGCATAATTTTACAATCATTGAACTAAACTTGGTACTGCTCATATTTCAATGTGCTTATTTACTTTGGAATTAAAACAGGTACCGACCTACTTATTTTCTAAAACATATGGCATACTCATTTTCTTTTGTATAAGTGGTCAAATTTCTGTAAGATAAGCATAAAGAGTGTTTGAGATGGCTTATATGCTTCAAACAAATGCAATAAACAGATTAGTACCTAAATAAGTAATCCCAATTCATCCCTTTTAGATCATCGAAATTGTTTTATGTAGTTGAGACTTAATTTGTCACCACATTCCAAAAACCTGTTAACTTGATCAGTATGGTCTTGAACTCAATTATCCAATGTTGGCATCCTGAAAGCAAAATTTAGCAACGAAATTTAAACCACACACTTTATTAAATCCACAAATTCGGTGAAAATTACCACTTAAAAAACCTAATTAACATGTTGGGCATCCTGAAAGCAACGAAAAAACCCAAACTCGAGGACAAATCAAGACAAGGGTGGGAGACCCATGATTAGTTAAGCTATAAAGAGTAAAAGTTTGAAAAGAACACTTACAAAATCCATTAAAATCACAACCTTTTCACATAAGCAAATGTAAAAATCTAATCTCAAACACGAATTGAAAAAAATAATATATTGTACGTCCATTGTGAAGCCACGAATAAGCATGAATAACCCATGATCGGTTGAGTTTTCAAAAATGTGATACTTGATGAGTCGATTTTGTTTTGGTAAAATTAGGGGTTTGTTGGTTGATTCTTCAGTGTCGATGTGATGAAATCCAGGAAGAGGCTGGCTCTGTTTGGTTGTGGTTTTGTTTTTCAAAATTTTTGTTTAAACCCCTCAAGATATTGTAGATTTACCCCACCTTTTTAGAGTTTTATATTTTCATACTTTTGACACATATAATTTTTACTCACTTTTCACCTAAAACGAATTTACAATTTTTTTTTGGTTAAATTAGGAAATGGAAAAGTCCCCACTAGGGGTTTTGTTTTATTAGGAAAAAGATGTTGCATGGCCGGCAACATTTTCTGAGCTTCACTTCTTAGTAGTTTCTCACCATTACTTCTTTATAAACTATGATCATAGGAAGTAACTAAGTTGCAATAGCTCATTATGGTAATTGCAAACTTGCAATAGCTCAATCTCAATCGTCTATGTATGTTATCAGATAACAAATTGCTTCTGTTACAATTACACTAACAAATGTAAACATATTCCATTTAATATATGAACGAAATAATGAGACAATGCGTCAATTATCCGATAAGCAATTGAGTTTGTTGCAATTATACTAACAAACGTCCAAGCGTTAGCGAATCTAGAATTGATTGTCTCGAACAGAAAATGATTTGTGTGAGCGCCTATCGATTCAAAACTCAATGTTCATGTCGTGCACACCTAATAATCCATATATGATGTAAGTAAAAGCATGTTGTGACTGATAATATATTATAATTGAGAATATGAGAAAGAAAAATAGACGTGTGTATCTTACACACCTCTTGAAGTTTTAATCATAGACCTTCAAGTATTTTATGTTGGGCTGTTATCTTCTTTTTAGGTTCAATAGGATTCTTGTTGGTTGGAACCTCGAGTTATCTTGGTAGAAATTTGATATCTTTATTTCCGTCTCAGGTTTTTACACAAGGAATTGTAATGTCTTTCTATGGGATCGCGGGTCTTTTTATTAGTTTTTTATTTGTGGTGCACAATTTCATGGAATGTAGGTAGTGGTTATGATCAAAAGAGAGAAAAATTGTTTGTTCATGTCTATCATTCATTATCTTATTTTTATTTGTTAAGTTTGAAGTTAGACACCTCAAAATCATGTTACCATCATTAACAACCTCGATACTATATCTACATACACAAATCACACCACAAATTCTCATTTGTAGTATCTTGTCTCTGCAAAGTTCTACCATCTTCTCATTATCAAAAATCACCAAAATATTTATTCAGATCACATGAACATCATTTGTTTGTGAACAATAATAGCATAATATAATAATAGTTAATTAGATGATAAACATCTCCCAATAATTGACACGCTCTAAAAACTTACCCATTTGACCCATTACTCAACACATTTGACCTGTCTATTTTTACACTAAATACTTGGTGACGACTAATTATCTAAGATCTTGGTTGACAATTCACAAGATTTCCAGAGTAAACATTTATCTAATTAGGCTAAATAAGATTTAGCTCAAAGGGATAAGTTGAAATGGAGTTACCTTTTAATCTCGGCCATAAAATCAAGACAATCTTTTAGAGTAAGGTGCAATGGAGTTATCTGCACATATATACATTCAAATATTAGTAAGAGAGGATGTACCTTTTAAACTATAAAACTCCATTAATCAAGCAAATTACTCGCTTTAAATGATATTGAATAATGATAGGGCTAAGTCAAGTAAAATTTTCTGTTCAAAAAAAAAGTCAAGTAAATTTTGCATACACATGAGATCAAAGCCTTTTAATAATACTTTCAAACACTCTGGAATTAAAAACAAAAAATGTGATATAGTTAAGCAAAAACTTACCAATAAGATGTGTTGATCCATTACCAACTGTGCACCCATATTTTAACAAACGTATCATTAACATGCCATTGCACCATCTACATTTGCTTACTTTAAAAAGACCCCCTGAAAACAAACCAATGGTTGGATATTACTATAGACGCTGAACTTTTGTTGTTGGGTTAACATATTACTTACTGATAAAACCAATAAGAAATAGATTAAAAAAAAAAACATTTACGGTTAGCCAACCCGACCGAAACCATTTTGACACGCTCTAAAAACTTACCCGTTGACCCATTACCCAATACATTTGACCTGCCTATTTTTACACTAAATACTTGGTGACGACTAATTATCTAAGATCTTGGTTGATAATTCACGAGATTTCTGGAGTAAACATTTATCAAATTAGGCTAAATAAGATTTATCTCAAAGGGTTAAGTTATTAGATGGTGATATGTAAAGAAACGCATAAACATAAAATAATGCAAAGATAAGTAAAGAAAAACATCAATAAAAAATACACCTTTAATTTACTAATTAATGTAATTTTTGTGTATTTTTGTGTCAACAATATATTATGTATTTTTGTGTCAACGATATCGAACCTTGCTATATTGAAACCTCATTTAGAATCCCGTGAATTTACTGAGAAATCACGTACGAATGACACGCAAGCAAATAGGGCAATTTAACATCTTTTTAAGCTACTATTTATTAGAGAATAGCTTAAAGACCGAGGATTCACGGGGCTTTTAAAGAAATACGAAAATGAAATATTAAGGAAACAACAAATGTAAACATGTTACATTAACATATGAAATCAACAATGAGATAGTACGGGAATTAAAAGTTCAACATTCATAAAAAGCTAATAATGTAATTTTGGTGATTTCTCCGGGTCAAATGCTAAATATGCATCTTCGTAATCAAGGGCATCAAAACCCTCCTCGTCACTATAAAAGGCCAATATCCATTCCGTGAACACCAAATAGTCCATAGAAAATGTAAGTAAAAGTTCATGCGTAATAAAATCTATTGAAAATCAAAAAAGTCTACTCTACTCAAATCATAAAGTTATCTATGAGTGCTTCAACACAAATATTGAAATTCTTTTAGTTTATATTTAAAAACCTCTAATAAAAATTCACTAACAAAACCTTAATCATTCTAAATCATTACCTGATTGTTGATTACATATAAGACCCTAAAAAAAACACATCACAATTGCTGTCCTGTCATAAGATAACACACACTCAATGTTCAACATCAACCGCATGGTGTGGTGCCAATTTTAGTCATTAAAGTTGATGAAATGTTGCATTTTAGTCATTTTCTATGTCACGAAAGAGGTTTGTGCAATTCTCAGTTGTTCAACCTCAAGAAATTCAGCTCCTGGTTTCAGATCATACTCTTTCGATTGATGAAATATACCAATTAGCAAAACACTTGAATACAACAATTGAATTGAAGTCACATCATTACTTAATTTCACAGGTTTGTATATATTAGTAAGTTCATTGTGTTAATAGCCTGTAATTTAGAGATTAATTGTTAGCATTTACGTAGTAAACTAAAACTAAGTGAAAATCCAAAATGTACATGAATTTTAAAGGGATAACAGAATCTAACTTTTATTTACATTTTTAAGTTCATATGAAGTAACAATCAACAACAAATCTATAGTTCCTAAGACGAATTTTAAAGAAAAAAAAATTCAACGTATGGAGCAGGATTGAAATGTTGAAATGTTGTAGTTATGCTACCTCCTGTGATCAAAGGCGTAACTTTTCACTTATGACGTCTTGAATGATGAGAATATCACTGGAAACACTGGTAATGATATTCGTCATGCTTGTAACTTTCAAGTCAAAATAGCCCACTTCTTCCTCAAAACTGCTTTTGATCTCATTCTTGATGCTTCTCTTTATTCTATTCTTGATCAACAATACCCTTCTGAAACCAAACCATTCATTTGTAGCAAGTTAGTTGCACCCTACTGTATTTCTTTATGCGTGTCTTGAGTGTTGCAGCCTCAGCTCTTAGTCTAAAAATAGAGTTTCCACCGTTAGCCCGGTCCGATTATTACACATTTTTTTTGAACTATTATTACGCATTTGATTCTCACATTCTGTCAAAATACTTACAGCAAGCTTAATTCCTAGCAATGTACACACCTTTTGTTAAAGTGTGAGCAGGTAGCTAATAATTTTTTAGGAAGATGAAAGTTACATGTGTGTAAAAATGAAAGGATACGTTGCAGGAAGAAGAGGTTAAAGAACTGATGGGCAGGGAAAAAAATGAAGAAGTTGATAAGGAGTTCGGAACCTAAGACATGTTGCCTGATATAATAAGATGACACTAAGGCTTCGAGAGTTCAATTTGCATCCATCAATGTCTATCACAAATGTTGCAATGAATTTCATTGTAAAGTTCGTTGATCATCAGTTGTAAGTAAATAAAACACAACATTTAGCTCTTTCAATAATTATAGCAATGCAATTCCTTATTTTAAGCTCAAAGTTGAAGATGAATCATATACATTTTGCAATCGAGAAGATGTTCCAATCCCCTTTAAACATCAGCAGGTAGGTGTGACAAAATCAACCCTTTTACTCATGAATGGGTCAATTTAGGGCTGCTATATCACAAACGGGTCATATGTGTCAAATGGTCTAACTGATTTGAAAGTTAACTGGATTATCTCTGCAAAGCATACAAAATACTCAGCCGTTCTACTAAAAGAAAAAAAATTATGCATCGATTGCTTTTGTAATATAACTCACATAATTAGTACGCTAAAAAAATGTATATGTGCAAACAAAAACCTGCCAGGACCGTTTGGATCAGTACTCAAACATGACCTATTAGCATACCCCTTATGGCTCCCATGGCCTCCCTTGGCTGAAGTTGAAGAACAGTCAAAATTAATTTTCTTTTGACCCGTTACCCAAACCAAAACATAACCATATGTTTTATGACGTTACCCAAACCAAAACAACAAAGTTACTTTGTTTCGAAAAGACTTATGGTGACCCGAAAAGAGCTAATATTATACGGCTCCCATGGCTGGCTAAAGTTGAAGAACAGTCAAAATTAATTTTCTTTTGACCCGTTACCCAAACCAAAACATAACCATCTGTTTTATGACGTTACCCAAACCAAAACATCAAGTTACTTTGTTTCGAAAACACTCTTATGGTGACCCGAGTAGCAATGACAGGCTTATATATACTGTTTTTTCTAATAAAAGCACATTAAATGTGTTCTTAAATGTTATAACACATTAAATATACTAATTCTCAAAATTTTATATTAAAGACGGATGATAAAAAAACGATCAAGATGTTCAAATCCACTTGGCACAAAAAGCTCATATGATAATATTGCATTATTACCTTCTTACAATAAATACGGAGCAGGAAAAGATCACTTGTAGCATTCATGTAGAACCTTTCTAAGGTTGACTTTACCTGCAACATCGTTAAATAGTGTTATCAGAAACAAATAGAAAAAAAAAACCAAAATTACAGTTTGTCTTTGAATTTCTAATTTTCTAAGCAATGATCATTTTAAGAATAAAATACCAAGTTCACATTTTCTCTCGCTCGCATCAGAAACTTACTAAACTCGAATGAGTATTTTATAATTATAGAATAGTATGGGGTGTTTGGATCAAATTACTTTCCGGACTTGTGGGCTTATTTAAATTAGGAAAATCTTATAACCCGTTTGACCCGTTTGACCCATTTGACCCATATCCTTTTCATTAAATTTTATAGTATAACCTGTTTATAAACAAATTTGTCAAAACTTGTCACCACTAATTAACTGCCAAAATGCACTATAACTGCTATAGAATACTTACTTGTAGTAATCGGTTTCTCCGAGAATAGAGGAAAAGTCAGCACTTAGTCTCAAGTTCTGTAAAACAAAATTAACAAACATGATAACTGATATAAATACATCGTTCGTATCTGCAGTATAATAAAATGTTCAGATCTTCGCATCATAATGAATTTTAGATCTTCGCATCATAATGAATTTTACAACAGGACTAATTCTCTTAATTTGAACTTATTTGATTTGAACTTATTTTTAGTTCTTAGTTGAACACCCTGCTAAAAACCCACCTACATTAGCAAATAAAAAGTATAAAATCAATACCGCCAAACATAGACTATAAAGTTATACACAGACAAAGAGAAGCCAACCTGGAGAGAAATTTGAGTAAGATCACTTCTATTGATCTCAAATCCCCCACATATTAGTTATTAACACAATGAAAAATGAATCATCTATGTAGTTCTAGCGGTGAATTCATTTGAAGGCCATTAGGAAATACCTAACAAATGTCTAAATGGATGAAAATGTGTTACCTCTGCACATGTGTATGATGTCTGCAAACCCAATGGTTCTTGCAAACCATGTTATATTACATAACAATTTAATATTCGTATTAAAAAAAAATGAGGACATTGTATGCCCTTTCAACCACCCGTTTCATTTAATACAAATTTAATCCGTTTGACCCATTTCATCAACAAATAAAATGCTAGTGATCTTCCAACAATTAATCAACTACATGTTATTCTGGTTATAAATGAATGAATATATCAAGTAAAGAAGAAAATTACAGTACCTTTCTACACGCGATGATCTTTGCTTCTAACTCAATCACATCTACAGATATGTATATCATAAAAAAATGATGTGAATAAACAGAATCGGGATGTGAATAAACAAAATCGGTAAATGAATCTTTTTGACTTCAAAAAATAGATAAATGAACCTTCTTTTTTTCTTTTACTTTTTTGCGTAGAGCAAAATCAACATCATCCACAACGACATCAACGTCTTCCTGTTTTCAATTTCAAATCTTAGAATAGTAAATGAGAAATCCAAAGATAAATGAAAGAACACTCACTTAATCATTACATCAAGGTTTAATAATTAAGAGCATGTTTATGTGTATAATAAAATACGTCGATATAAAGTCGGAAAAGTTATCCAATGTCTAAACATGAAAAGAAATATACAATATCTTAAATCTCCGGTTAATAAATAATTTAATGTAGAAACAATAAAAACCAAAAAGATGAGGCATACGTGCGCTAAAAATAATCTTTTTTTCTTTTATTTTTTAGCGTAGAGCAAAATCAGCATCATCCACAACGGCATCAACGTCTTCCTGTAAATTTCAAAATCTTAAAATAGTATATGAGAAATCCAAACATAACTGAAAGAACACTCAATTAATCATGACGTCAATTTTTAATCATTAAGAGCATGTTTATGTGTATAATGAATAATTGAAAAATACAATCGATATCAAGTCGGAAAAGCTATCCACTGTCCAAACATGAAAAGAAATATACAATATCTTAAATCTCCGGTTAATAAATAATTCAATGTAGAAACAATAAAGACCAAAAAGATGAGACATACCTACACTAAAAAAACCAAAAACGGCCTTCCCATGATTGGCCTCACATCAAACTCAACACCCAGCATAACTCCCAACAACCATATCCTTAAAAACCTTAAAAACCCCTTCCCAATCATACCCTCCAACACACACCCCAGGTGAAACCTTCACTGTAACCTGAGCTCCACCATTCGTAACATTACGGCCATTTGAATCCTTCGTCACTAACCGACAAAGCAACAAACTCTCACGTATCCTGAACGTCCTTAAAAGTAGCATCAAAGGCTGTCGCTGTTTCGTCTTTATCAGCTTCTCTTATCCCCAATCCTGTTAAATTATCAGCAAATCATTAAAAACTATTTATTGAATTGCCATTTTTCACAGTTTAAACAGCAAATGATTATTCTAAAAATCATTTTCATCTGTACGAAACACCAACTCTAATCAATAATTCGAAATAACAAACCAATAAGCTATAAATCCGTTGTTGGTCAAATACTATCGATTAATCTCAAAATCTATTTATATTATTCAAATCTGTAAGTAACACAATAAAACAATTACTACAATAACAAAACAATGATGTTATCCAATTTAAACTCTAGTTAATTATTCTCGAAAAAAATTCATTCGATAAAAACCTGTTCACATCTTTGTTCAATTCCTTTCTTGTCACCAACCCCATCAAGGATAACACTATCATCCTTTGATATTAAAAGGTGGAGACGTGGAGTATGTTATAATAATACTTCTGCAACAAAATAATTGTAATTTACAACTAACAATTCAAATCCATATTGAATTGGTATGGCGTAGAAATAATTCTTCTGATTTGGAAGAAGCTATTGTGTGTGTGTTTTTGAATTGGAGAGATATGATTTTGAACGGATCTGTAAAACCCGAAAATTTTAAACTTATTAATTTCGAACTTTTGAAAAAAAAAAAAAAAAAAAAAAAAAAAAAAAAAAAAAAAAAAAAAAAAAAAAAAAAAAAAAAAAAAAAAAAAAAAAAAAAA
>LBNU01035099.1:6076-27450 GCA_014162995.1 Artemisia annua
TTCAAAACTAGCCGTTGTAAACAATTAATAGTGTGAGGGGTTTGTTTTGTTTAATTCGAAACCAAAGGAGACGTTGTAACGCCCGTTGTGGCGTTAACATTCCAACCAACGCCACCCCAACGCTAGCAACTAGGAAATGGACATAACATCATAACGCCGTTGATATATTGCCACATAGATCATAACGCCGGTTAGGCGTTATGACTCCCTTCACTCTAAGGGTGGCAATGTTCCATGTAAACAAAGTACTCTAGTAGGTTTAGGTTATTAACAAATTAGTTTAGTGGGCCTAGTATTTAGGTTGTGTCACATATTGGTTATAGTTTTTGGGCTGAATTTGTTAGTAATTTTGGGTTGAAATTTGTTTTCCATTTATAATTCTTTTAGTTGAATAAACGAAATTCAGTTTGTTTTCATATTTTTCTTAAGTTTCATGTTATATTTTTATTTGAATGAAATGAAGAAGAGCCCAAGATCAGAAACTCTAGTCCACATATGCTTCATTTGAATGAAATGAATTTAGTTCGTTTCAAAAAATTGAAAATAAAATAAAATTAGGGGTGGGTGGAAATGACAACAAGATATACTTTATATTTTAAGTGGAAATGACAAATGTAATGTATCAAAATGGTTGTTTGAATGTTGTTCTTTTGAAAAATTTAACAATCTTAAAAACATATGGATTTATGGACACCTACAATCTTTTAGAAACTTCAAGCGTGTTTTTATGATTTTATCAATTGATTGTTGAATCATTGAGATTGTCAAAGGCATTGCTAAGAGATGACTTCATGTTCAAGTGTGTTTATTACCAATATTTGAACGACTTTTGGAATTATCAAGACAACATTGGACTAATAGCTTTAAAATTTGTTTGAATTTGAGTGTTGAAATGGAAATAATAATAGTAAGCATACATTATCGTCATTACCAGATTTTGTTAAAACCATACGTTATGCGACTGTTGTTATGCAATCATGGTATTAGAAAAATGGTTCTCTAAAAAGGACTCCTAACGCTACAAATACAATTATTTGTTGAATGAAAGTTATTCGCAACAAAAATTTTGACGCAAACTAGAAACTGTTGTCGCTGGACGCACGTACTCGACTAGTCGTATATAAGTTGTGCATATGACATAATGGTTGTTGAGTGAGAATTCGAAGAAGAAAGCACCCATTACAAATTAGTTGTCAAAAATCATTTTAACTGAGAATACGTAGCCAAAATATATAGCATATTCAAATAACTATTTTATTTATTTATATTATGAACATATGATAGACGATTTTACAAATGATTTATAGAATAAACGTATTATCCTGAAGTAAGCTGCATAGGGCCACATGGGTCATTAACATGACCTAACGTATCTCTGTGATCCTCCTCCGCTCCTTGCTGGTAGGACCCTCTCACACTCCTAACCTGCTATCATTAAGATACATGTTTTCATGATCAAGTTACTTAAATGAAAAATAAGTGATCATATATTTATATACAAGTACATAATAAACATAAAGCGGATATTTAGTTGTTACTTTGGACAAATTACAGTATTTAGAAAGAAATCACCTTTTGTGTTGCCGAATTTGCCATCTCCCCAACTAGGGGTCGATGGTGGTTCTTTAGGCTCTACTTTTGCTCCAACACGTGCCGGAACCGTAGAAGAGATGAGGGCAACTGCGATGAACATAATAGTCTTGAAGCCCATTTTAGGTAATAACACAATGAGATTTAGCCTTTGTTAGATTAGTTATATATAGACACATGCATACACCCCTTTGGTAGACTTGGACTTTTCTATTGAGAGATGATGAGAACAAAAATTATTTGAAGACCAATTCCTCAAAACCCATTATTCAAAGTGTGATGTCAACTAAACCTATTCTTAAAATTATCATTAGACTACATGACTTGAAAATATGATTATAATAACAGGAGAAACCCGTTCAATAAAAAAATATGACTTATATTTATATGTTACTATTAAAATGTTAAATACATACGCAAACCGGTTACTAGATTGTCATGATTGACGGTGAAAGGTATTTCTAATCAGTAGATGTTGTGTAATATTCGTCACAATATTATATAACATGTAAACATAGAAAATCTTTGTACTTTATATATTTTACATGTTTTCATACTTTATAAATTATCTAAAAATATTCGTATTTTGACATGTACGATTCTTTTTAATCGAATTTGTTAGCAAAATAATTAGGATTTCACTAAAATTGTACTAAAATACGTACACTTAACGTATAAAGTTGCGTTCTTGGGGTAAACAACTCATTCGTCCACTGTACGAACTTAAAAGAAAACTCAAAAAGAGGACACGTAAACCCGAAAAGACACCAACCGTACCCCTCGAGATTGAGTCACCTGAACCTTACACCAAACAAACATTCATCGAGGCAATGTTTGTTATAACATCCAAGCTCAACGCATCCGAGGAGAAAGTTGAAACTCCACCCAGTTCCCCACCCGTAATCGTCCCATTACCAACCCATGTGGTCAAGTACTAGGACGATTGCACCAATTCCTGGTTCTACTATTATTCAATCGCCTCTTGCCAACAATGTTGTTATCAAGGGTGTCCACATAAAAATGATTCGGAAGAATCAATCTGATGTGAGAATCCGGTCCGATCCTCACCGACACATAGCCGATCCTCGGAGATTTCCCGTCCCCATCCCATCCTCGGTCAATTCGAGGATTCCCGAGTCAAATCGGGTTAGGGGATTGGGTCCCTATTCAGTACTTTTTTTTTTTTTTTTTTTTTTTTTTTTTTTTTTTTTTTTTTTTTTTTTTTTTTTTTTTTTTTTTTTTTTTTTTTTTTTTTTTTTTTTTTTTTTTTNATGGCGAGAACTATTTGGACCTCGATTCTCTAAGACCTTGTATAAAGAAATCACAAAAACGTTTGAGGGGTATATTTTTTTTTCGTGCTTTCATGTTGTTTCGGGTTTTTGGTGTATTTTATAGAGTCATCTTGTTTTGTATTGAGAGGCTTTTTAAATTATTTTCATAGCTTGAATCAATTTTTTCCTCCGTTTTTTTACGTTTCGTCTGTTTTTTTACATCTTCCTCCGTTTTATACGTTTTCGTCTATTTTTTTTTATTTTTTTCGTCCCTTTTTTTGGAGATTGTTGATTTATAATATAGTTTATATGTTATAAGCAGGTTTTTAAAATTCTTTTTACTGAACATCTCTAGATTAATGTTGTTGTATTTTTTTTTTTGATATTCAAAATAGCTTATTATGCTCATTTTAATCAAATTTTGATCGAATAACTCTTTATGGATAACCTTTTGTATGAAAATTGCTAAATAGTAGTATATTTATTTGATACTCCGTATTTAGTAAGTAAAGATTTTTATATAAAGGATCTCTTGATTAAATTTTGTTATTTGATATTAGACAAATAATCATTATATTATTAATGAACAGTTTTAAGAACAATTTGAGAAGAAGATCATTGGTCGAAAATGTAATGTTAATGTCGTCAAAGAAAATTAACAATACTTTGATAATTTGATGATGGGATACCCATTAGTCCATTACAATATTAATAATCAAACAACAATTTCTGTCTGAAATTAAAACCCTTAAAATTATTGCATCGTACTTGGTGAGCCCAAGTTGTGAAGATGAAGATTCATTGTACTGTGTTGGTTCGAGCATTGGGAAATTCTCACTAAAGTCAGCATTGAATTTCATTCGTAACGAAGGAAAAGCTCAAGATTATAGAAAATGGGAAATAGTTTGGATAGCTCTGGTTTCTGAGCGCATCAAAATGGTCATTTGGTTGGCGCTCCATGATCGTTTGCTTTCAAATGTTCAACGTGTTGCTCGAAGATTATTAGATTACCCTTGATGTACTAGATGTGGGACAGATGAAGAATCTCTTGTTGATATTAGACAAATAATCATTATATTATTAATGAACAGTTTTAAGAACAATTTGAGAAGAAGATCAGTGGTTGAAAATGTAATGTTAATGTCGTCAAAGGAAATTAACAATAATTTGATGATGAGGATACCCATTACAATATTAATAATCAAACAACCATTTCTATCTGAAATTGAAACCCTTAAAATTATTGCATCGCACTTGGTGAGCCCAAGTTGTGAAGATGAAGATTCCATGTACTGGGTTGGTTCGAGCATTGGGAAATTCTCAGTAATGTCAGCATTGAATTTCATTCGTAACGAAGGAAATGCTCAAGATTATAGAAAATGGGAAATAGTTTGGAAAGCTCCGGTTTCTGAGCGCATTAGAATGTTCATTTGGTTGGCGCTCCATGATCGTTTGCTTTCAAATGTTCAACGTGTTGCTCGAAGATTATCAGATGACCCTAGATGTACTAGATGTGGGGCAGATGAAGAATCTCTTGATCACATTCTACGTAGATGCCCTCTCTCATATACAATCTGGAACAAGTTTGTCACACCCCCAAAATCGGGTCCAGCGGAAGCTTACATGCCGCTGGGGTGTAACTCAATTGGTATCACAACACAAGTACAAAGAACGGTATTCATCTAATTCATTTAGAATAAAATTGTTTAACAAAAGCGTTGAATTTACATTGTTAAAAGTAGTGCGGAAGTAGGCCCTTAAAATAGTTAAAACGATCCACAAATGAACATCAGAGTCTTCTATGACCATGCCATGCCTTACCAAAACCTCCAGTAGCGTGCCATTGCTTAATACCTGAAAATACATGCTAAAGCGTCAACACGAGGTTGGTGAGTTCATAGAGTTTAGTGGAAAAGAATGTTTGTAAAGCTCTTGAATGAAATTTTCCCAGCAAAGGCATTGTAAATCCACCCAGTTCCAAGTCCCGGCCATACAAGACTTGCAACCTGTGTGTTTACAACCCACTGCCAAAAATGATATGGTTTATGAAAACAAAAGTAATATTTGAGCCAAGAGTCAAGGATAAATGTAGCAATATCACTATAAAATGGTAAACTATATATTTTATATTTTGGACCTACATGAGTCGCGGAGTTGACGCATCTCACCTTTTTATTTTCATGCACGTATGTAATGTTTGATCATGTTGAACTAGTTTTCATGAACTTGCAACATTATTTTGGGACCTATTTTGTAAAATCTGAATGTTTTAATGATCAAACGACGTATTTTCAAAATGACATTTTAGGTCGTTCAATATAACCTTGTATGAGATGCCATGTTCGTTACACTCAGGTATTCCATTCCGCTGCGATATAACAGGTATTTTCAGGGTGTGACAGATTGGCATCAGAGCTAAGGTTATAGCGAACTTGGTTGTATCATGGACCCTAGACTATAACCACATCATCATAGCATCTCATCATTTCATCACGAGTGCATATTCACGTTACATGGTTTTATACCACAATACAGTTCATAGCTCGGGTGCGTAGTCACCTACATTACTTGGGTACTTTGTTGCCTACATCACTTAGGTGTGGATCACCTACATGCATGGCATCACTTGGGTGTGCGATCACCTACACTACATTACACGGGTCACTTTCATTCATTTTACATCTGTTGTGCAATGGGGTGTGAAAACATAGGTTACAAGTCTTGTATGGGCGGGACTTGCAACTGAATGGTTTGACATCGCCTTTGCTGTCTAAACATTTTCTCAAGGAGTCTTGGACATATTACGAGTATAGCTGAGCTAAGTATTGCAAAATTCATTAAACCTCGGTAGGATATAGACTGATCACCTATATTCGACCAGGGACAGTGGGACATGGACTGATCACCTATGTCTGACTCAAAGGTGAATTTTGGAATACTTTGAGCAGTTATGTTAGGATTATGTTCGGGTCGAGTCTTACAAAATTTCTGAAACGCCAAAATTCATATGAATGCATAAGCACAACATCTCATGAACATACACATATATACACAGTACACTTACATCATGGTACCCTCATTCATCACAGTCTCACTAAGTCACAATTACCATTGAGCCGTGTTCTCATTCACCTACCTTATCAATAATTCTTCAGACTTAGACTCGTAGGATGCTTTTCCATCTACCAATGAACCTATGCCAACTATTCCTCGATATTCTTGGAGTATTCACCGTCATCGGGCGATGACTTCCACTGTAACTTCACATGAGACCAATTCAGAGGAGACAATCAGTTATGACACTTAGACATTCGAGTCTCAGCAGGCTACCTTACATTCTCACTATCACCATCATTTACCATTCTCTAGTCTCACTACTTACTAAATTCATAAGTGGATATTACTAATGACTTTCCTAGAAAGACTTTAATGCCATCTTTGAGAAGAATTCCTTGACACATTAAGATCATTCGAAACTCAACAGGAATCATCAGATATCACAATTATCACTGACCTAGTTGTCAAGATTCTATCATCTCGAAAGTACTAGCCTATCCGAATTACAAGATTCGTTTCGATACGAATGCTCACTAAGCAACACTATAAAGATGAATCCAGCCTTCTAAACCGGACTATAGAACCTTCAAGTGAACATGATCTCACCAATAGGCATTATCCAAATTAGATGTTAGACATCAACGCATACATGTAGACATACCCACCCGACTATTTCATCATTTTTAATGCCTACACTTTTCAATGAATTTCCTCCAAACTACAATTATACAAATCATACATCTTGTAAGAAATATTTTTTCTTTCTAAGACACTTATCGCTTTGACAAGCAATTCCTTTTGGTCAATCCTTTATAAAACTTGTGACGTTAAAATATTGTAAACAAAAAAAAATCTTTGGTAAACAATCCTACACACATCATGCTTGAAAACATCTCTATCTTGTACAACTACCAAGTTTTGTAATCATCAAGAAATTATTTCTTAGAAAGTCGTTTGCTTAAAGTTTTAAATTCATTTATTCGGATACAGATTATGAACAAAACACTCAATCTCGAAACAAACTTTGAAAATCAATCACTATGCTACATCACTTATACATATAAGGGTTTTGTAATTGACATAGAACATGGAAATATCTTAGTAATGGAGACTAAACACCTTAGGTGGAGGAAGACTTAATTCATAACATTCGCGATACCCATTCAGCAATCATTTTAAGGTTTTCTTTGGAATCCCAACTAGGTATAAGCATCACCTATCACTTTCAGACCAATGGTCAGAACGAGAGAACGATTCCAACATAGGGAGATATGCTTAGATCAGGTATGATTGACTTTGGAAATTGTTGGATTAACCATTTGCCATAAACCGAATTCATTTACAACAATAGTTATCACATGAACATAAGGATCACACCATTTGAGAGCACTTTATGGTCGAAGTGCTAATCATTTATTGACGGACCAAAATCGGAAAAAGCCCAATTTACTAGTCCAACACATATTCATGAAACAAGCAAGAAGTGATTATTCGATGAATTACTCATCTTTCAATAGAAGAAATCCAACTCAATGACAAACTTGAACCTTGTGGAAGAACCAGTAGAAATCATGCTCAGACAATGAAACAGAGTCAAATCTATCATGAAAATTCGCGGGAATTCCCGAAGAAGTCCCGAGTATACTTGGGTACGGGAAGACCAAAAGCGACTCAATTATCCACATCATTTCACCAATACCACTCCAGAGACCAACATGAACTGAATTCAGGGACTAAATTCCTGTTAGGAGGGAAGAATGTAACAATTCTCAATTTCATGTCACTTTCATATCATTATTCGAATCACTATTCATCATTTCACGAAAACTAGGTTTACGGATATTCATTTGACTAAACCGGGCAGGTTAAGTCACATTATCATGAGACATCATTCATTATACATTTCATAGACTAGGGTTAGTCTACATTTCATCACAACATCATTTGCATTCTATTCCACTCGTAGAATTTATATAATTTCAAGTTACATATATTTATTTATCTTCAAATAAATATTAACATATGATTATAGTTTTTAATCAATACACCAAACAAATTCCACTAGAGCACTAATATTTTTATATATTAGTTATTTTTCCGCTAAAGTTTATTAAACTATATATTTTATATTTTGGGAAGTTACCAAATATTAAACCATTACTTGTATCTTTATATGACAAAAATTGTACCAACAAAGCAATAACTATCAAAACACCCAATGTTTACAAAAATTATATTTTTATAATTTTTACAACTTTATTATATCCCGTTTTGTCCCGTTAGAATTTATTTCTAATTAACCCGGTACCCGAAAACGCTAAACTACACAAACTATACATTAAACGGTACCCCGTAAACAAAATAACACACAAAACTACAATGCCACCTTTCCACTCTCTTGTACAAACGCACCATCACATAGACATGTGTCTATGTGGTGTCAAATACTAATTTTGGTAGGACACTTGTTACCAAATTCTTACTCATATTTAAACCCTTTTACTTACCTAACAAAACATACATGCAAAAGTTTATTTAGATCAAAAATCTGTTCTTCCTCCTTTCTCTCTTGAAGTACACGGCCAAACAACAAGAAGAAGATCAAGAACATCAAATTTTCAAGAACAATTATATTTACAAGTGCTAGTTGTGATCTATTACAAGGTTTTGTAATATAAACCTATAGATTACTTAGGTTTTTATCATAAAAAGTGTCCTAATCATCCAAGTTGCGGCTAGGAGTTGATACTTTCTCATTAAATATCTAAGACGCGACTATTATATTTTCTTAGGTCGTGCCAATTCCTTATCGTTGTGCTATATTTCTTATACTGTTTTGCCATACTTCTTGGCACCGTTGTATTACTTACGTCACTACAGTCTAAGGTGAGTTCATGCCCCCTATTTTAACTTGTTTTATAACTGTTTTGGGGGAGAATACATGCTCGTTTTTACATGAATGCAATACTTGTTTTACTTGAACATGCTACTTGTTTACTCAAACACCAATTGCCTTCCTCAAATGTTTCTTTGTTTATTCAAACGCTTTACGTGTTTACATGTTACAACCTACATTTCATGGGTATAGAGATATCTACATTGCTCGGGTATGGCATGATACCTACATTACATGGGTGCGCAACCACCTACATTTCATGGGTATAGAGATACCTACATTGCTCGGGTATGGCATGATACCTACATTTCATGGGTGCGTAACCACCTACATTTCATGGGTATAGAGATACCTACATTGCTCGGGTATGGCATGATACCTACATTTCATGGGTGCGTAACCACCTACATTTCATGGGTATAGAGATACCTACATTGCTTGGGTGCATAGTCACCTACATATCTGACGACATTGTCAGGATTGCCAGATGACGACATTGTCATGGCTGCATTATCACACTTACCATTTTATAGCAATATTGCTACATTTATCTTTGACTCTTGGCTCAAATATTACTTTTGTTTTCATAAACCATATCATTTTTGGCAGTGGGTTGTAAACACACAGGTTGCAAGTCTTGTATGGCCGGGACTTGGAACTGGGTGGATTTACAATGCCTTTGCTAGGAAAATTTCATTCAAGAGCTTTACATACATTCTTTTCCACTAAACTCTATGAACTCACCAACCTTGTGTTGACGCTTTAGCATGTATTTTCAGGTATTAAGCAATGGCACGCTACTGGAGGTTTTGTCAGGGCATGGCATGGTCATAGAAGACTCTGATGTTCATTTGTAGACCGTTTTAACTATTTTAAGGGCCTACTTCCGCACTACTTTTAACAATGTAAATTCAACGCTTTTGTTAAACAATTTTATTCTAAATGAATGAGATGAATACCGTTCTTTGTACTTGTGTTGTGATACCAATTGAGTTACACCCCAGCGACATGTAAGCTTCCGCTGGACCCGATTTTGGGGGTGTGACAAAGTTGACCGCTCATCCACCAAATTCGTCATTCTGGACACTTCCGTTATGTGATTGGATTATGGACAATTTGAAGACAACTCAGGTAAATAATAACTACATGTGGCAAATGATGTTTGGCATTAAAATATGGTGGCTATGGAAATGGCAGAACAACAAAAATTTTGGACGGGATGAGGATATACCAATCAATCATGTTGGTTTTCTATGCACGAAATTAAAAGAGATCCAAAACGCTCTAGTAAGAGACAAGTTGAAGAATCAGAGCACTCACAAGGAAAAGACAGAAGTGCTTATTCGTTGGGTTGCTCCACCTGTAAGTTGGGTCCTCTTGAACACGGATGGAGCATCGAGAGGGAACCCGGGGGAAGCAGGTGGAGGTGGTATATTGCGAGATTCCCGAGGTTACTTTCTCCGGGCCTTCACCGAGAACTATGGAATTTGCACAGTTACGAGGGCGGAGATATTAGCCCTTCTACGAGGCATAGTCATGGCTAGGGACGTTGGCATTAGAAAGTTAATTATTAAGCTGGACTCTGGGGTGGTGGCTCGTTTAATGGAGGGGGAGACTATCCATCATAGCCCTGCATTCTACAGCGTACAAAAATGTCGTGATCTTCTGAGAAGTTCAGATTGGGAAGTGAAAATTGAGCATTGTTATCGGGAATCTAATAGAGCAACAGATATGGTTGTTAGCAAGTAGAGCGGTTGTGCATGTTTGATTCCCCTCCCCCCGAACTTGGTTCAATTATCCTTGAGGAAGAAAATGACAAAGTCGCGAAAACCCATCAGAAAAGGAAGGTTGACGACGTCATACATTCCAAAGTGACGTCGTCACTTGTTGTTTAAGTTGGATGAGATTTAACACACGCTGCTACAGAAATATTTCAAGAGTTTGCACCTGACGGCGTCAGGTTTATTTTGGAGGAAGGAGTCACGCTTTAAGACAAAAAGAGACGTCCCAGAACATTTATAAGAGGACGGCGTCAAGACTGAAGGTGACGGCGTCAGAGGCTACTACGTGACGCCATCAGAACAGCGACTTGCACATGACAAAACTCTAATGGTGGCGAGTTGACGACGTCAGAACCCATAAGCTGACGCCGTCAGAATTGTATTCCTATATATATTTTCGTATGTTTTTCATTTTAAAGTGTGACATCTTGGGGTAACATATTTTGACAGTCTTGGTACGAATTTTGCAGCTATTTTTAGGGTTTTCTAACCCTTGAACTTCATGTTTTAATAAGAGATAAGTATTCCCTTTAATCATTCGTTATGTCTATGTATCGTTTGATTAATTGTTTATCTTCTTTTCTCTTTAACATGATATCTTAATTTACTTAGTGTTTGCTTAGATCTAATGAAACATAGTTGTTTATTGTTTTATTGTCTATTGTTTAGTTGATTGCTTCGCGTTAGGCTAAGAAAACTGGCTAACCTCTTATATGTAATTAGCTTGAATGTCTTAGAAACGCAACCGTAGAGTGCACTATTGGTTTTTCTCGTTGTATTTATTGCATGAATCGAGGTTGTTGATCCAAGGAATACTTAATAGACTTTAAGGTTTTTAGATTAATATGCATAGAGTTGGGGACTTCGGCACCTCCCCACGGCCAATATTAAGGAATATAACGCTTCAACTAAGATAAGAACGTGACAATTCAATAAATCAATAGGAAATAACTAGGGAGTAGTTAAATATAAGTAAACACGTTTTCCCTCACAATTTACTTTTCTTGTTTTTAATTAGTTTTTGGGTTAGTTGACTAACAACTAATTTCGCCCACTCTTTCAAACCGAGATTTTACTTGCTTTCATAAAATATATAAAAAATGTACAAAAGGAATCATCCATCACCTCTAGACCTATCTCGTCATACATCTTAACCTAACGACACTATTCTTTTAGAGAACAATCAATCCCCCTGATTTACCGATACTACACTACAACGGTTATGTACACTGCCTAGAGGATTGTAAAACCTGTTGCGAGGTCTTACAAAACTCACATCAGTGTGCTAGTGGGGTTGTCATGTGGATTTAATGGTGGGAATATTGAAATGACGAAAATACCCTCACGTGCAACGCACCTAAGGACTAACTGAGGTGAAAAAGTAACGAGCGTTAGCGAAAATCGGGTTTTTGCATCTACAGTAACCCTTCAAGGGCATAACTCGCATAAAAATGAAACTTTGGGGACATTTCTTGCATATTTTTGCGAACATTCTTTGCAATTTTCGAAAAATTCAGGGACATTTTTTTGTAGTTTTCTTTTTCTTTTTTTTTTGTTTAGATTCTACCAATGTGCATTTTTTACAATTTATAATTGAATTGAACAACCAACACCCGATCGCTAATCTTTGGGAGAATGTTCGCATATGGTTATAGTGTCATTACACTTTCTACAAACTGACATAATGCATTTCAATTGATGACTTGATGTATGTGAGTTCACAAGCGATGGTGGTCGGTTGCTCAATTCAAGGACGACATTCAAACATATACCCTTTTGATTGATTGAAACAAGCTATCAAATATCGTTATGTAAGGTTAAAAATTTATAATGTATTGATCTTATAATTAAATTCCAATTTTTTTAATTATGCATTTTAAGCATGAAAAGTAAAACCAGTTTTTTTTTTTTTTTTTTTTTTTTTTTTTTTTAATATATATATATATATATATATATATATATATTATATATATATATATATATATATAATATATATATAATATATACGTATATATATATATAAAATTATTAAATGTCAAACTGGATCTCTACTAGTCATCATGTATTCCTAATTACAAGGTCTTTTAACACATGAACAAAACCGTCAAAAAAGAAATATTGATTAAAAAGCAATTACATGTGCGGATCTAGAAATTTACACCACTCTCTCAAGAAATATGCATCATACATCAACCAGACTATGATTATATAACAAACCAGGCCAACCACTTTGTCCAAGAAGATTCATGAACACCTACGGTCGGTACCAACAATGTCTAGCTTATACATTTCAACACAAGCAACCCAACCAACACAAAAACCGGACCACACCAGAGCAAACCCAACGTATACCCGAAGAGAACGGACCCACCAAAAGATTAAGACATTGGTGTCCGTCTGCGGCGTTAGAAGTTAACTCCTCTATTTGGTTCCTGTGGTATGATACTGACTTGTTATGTCATGTGTGTCGTGGACTAAGCCCGTTATCATTATTAGGTTAATTGTCATCACTGTAAGGTTATAAGTATCAGACTATTATAATGAGAATCATCATGGTTTCAATTAAAAAACAATTCTCTTTTTCTAACCTTAATTTTTAAGGAGCTCGCACCCGCTTGAATTGGTGCCCTATCTCGATACAATCTCAACGGGTCGTATCAATTGGTGCTTTCATGAGAGTTTCATCGGGAGCCAAACAATTCTAGGAATTAACCAAAAAAAAAACTACTGTTCACCGGTAATGTTCATCCGGAGTATTGTTCGTTATTCATCTGGTACTGTTTTGTTGTTTTCATTGATCTCATGAGAATGGATCATGAAAACACTCATGGGGGAGGCGATGATCAGGGTTCATTGTTATCACAGTCTATGCGTTTGGAGGTGCCTAAGTTTAATGGTACCGATCCTGAAAACTGGATTTTTGCCATCTACGAGTATTTTGATCTCATTGCAACACTGAATGAACAACGACTACAAATTGTAGCATTTAATATGGAAGGAGATGTGGCAGAATGGTTTCGATGAATGTCATGTAATAAGCTTGTTACCATATAGCTCTTACACATGGGAACGGTTGCACAATATCAGAGTGATTTTGAGAAGCTTATGTATCGGGTAACAAATATCTCTCCAAATTTACTTATTTCGTTCTATATTTTCAGACTTAAACCGTCTTTAGAATAGAAACTCTTGGTGTCGAGGCCTACCACGTTAGGTGAAGCCTTTTCCTTCGCCCATATAACAGAGGCTCGTTCGGAGGACCAATGGCCCACCACATCCACCGCCAAACCAGGCGACATCAATTCATGGGAACCAGTCATAAAAGTACTGCGCCACGATGATTTGGGACGTATATACACTACCAAATCTTGTGCGAGTTTTCATGGTATGTCTGTTCTTGATCCATATCGATGGCTTGAAGATCTGAAATTGGAAGAGGTACACGAGTTTGTGAAAAGGAGGTGGAATTGACCGAATATGTGTTTAAGAAGTTTGAGACACAGGAAAAGCTTCAAAATGAGCTTACTAAGTTTTATGACTACCCAAAGTTTGCTGCTCCGTTTAGGGAAGCCGATAAGTACTTTCACTTTCATAATAGTGGGCTTCAACCGCAAAAAGTCATGGACATGCAGGATAGTTTGGATGGAAAAGCGGAAGTGTTGCTTGATCTGAATAGACTAAGTGAAGACGGAACAATGGCTTTGAGCACGTATGCTCTTTGTTCAAGTGGAAGTGATTGGGTCACCGTGCAAGGTATGTGGATTGATGGCAAGAAAGTTGAGCCTGATACATTGTCATGGGTTAAGATGTTTGATGTTGGGACAAAACGTGAGCCACCTGATGTAGTATTGAAATACGAGTCTGTGACTAAAACAAGTAAGCAAAGGGCAAGTGGTTTTAACTTGCTAGTGGAATCAAAAATGTTCCGCTCCGAGTCTAGTTGCGTCAATTTATATTATACCTATATACTAATCCTTGGGCTTGCTAGCCCATTTTTCTCTTCCAACCCGCTCCGCCCCGACCCAACAGCAAAATATGGGTTATATGAAAACCCGTCACTGTGGTCTGTCCCTCACAGTTTGCGTTGAGTGGAGGGATCCGAAGACCTTAGCTCCGGCCACCCAACTCCACCCTCATTGAAGGATGATCCGAACCGAAGAACTCAACCCGTTTGCAACTACAGTTGCCTGTGAGGGGATGCAAAGTAATTTCAATAGTGAAATTATTTTTTTATTCCATGTGTGGTTGTCAATTTGCCCATGTGTGATGGTTGTACTACAACCTCATTTTCAGACACATCTTACACATACTTATCCTCCTAGATTGCATTGTGTGGAAAGAAACCCAAAAAAAAACATCGCCGTTGTCATAAGGTTTGAATTTGTTCTTTTTTTTTTTCTTTTTTTTTGGTTGTTTTTTCATGTTCATATGTTACTGATGTTTGATGTATGCTTTTTATTCATTCAATTGTGTTAGATTTTACTGCTGGCTATCATCTAAGTAAATTAGGGTTTTCAATTTTTAGGGTTAGGCTTTTGATTGATCGATAATTTTGAGGGTTTCCTGAATTAGGGTTTTCATTTTTTAGGGTTACGATTTTTTTGATCCGATTGTATGTGAATAGATTAGGGTTTTTAGTTTATAACAATAATAAATTAGGGTTTTTAGTTTATAGGCTTGCGCCTTAGGATTTGATATATTTTTTTGGGTTTTTTTAAGGTTTAGTTGTTTCTGAAAGTTCAGTCGAAGCAGTAGTTTATATACATGACCTGTGTTCTTTGGTATAGTTTGTTATATTTGTTGTATGTGGTTCATAAGAATTAGGGTTTCGTGTTGGTGTTGCTGATTTTTTGATATGAGCCTTACGGTTTTGCTTCGGTTAATTGTGATTATTATGCTCATCTTAGGATTAGGGTTTTCCTTGAATAAATTGTGATTGTTGTTATTGTGGTGGTTTACGCAGGTCGATTATTGCCATATTGGTTTTCGCCATTTAACGCCCAATATATACATACAGGCAATGATGATAATTATTTGTTGTTATAAATTGTATGACCGTGATTTACCAGCAACAGTATCTTGGCAAGGCAACCGTACCCGAGTGGTGGTTGCAGCCATGGCTGGTGTTTGCTTTTGCTGCTATATTTGTAGACCTTTGCTATTTGACCATGAGTAATTTGGTAACGTCGGTATCTTGGCGAGGCAGCCTTACCCAGGTGGTGGTTGCAGCCATGGCTGGCGCCTTTCTGAGCCTTCACGCGATGATCACCTGGATTTGGTACAGATGTGAGCGTATGTGATGAGACGAAAAGTGTTACGCTTTTAGGGGGTCATTTAAGCCTTAATTCGTATAAATGTGATCAAATATTGCCCTAAATCGTTCCTTTTGTCATTTTAGGTACTTTTGAGAAGAATTCTGGAAAACATGCATATTTGGACGTTTTTGGAGCATAAAAGTGAAGAAAACGGCAAAGTCTCAAAAGATGGAGAAATTACTACCTGACGGCGTCAGAGTCACAAGGTGACGCCGTCAGCAAGCCTTGACAAAAGAGTGGAAACCAATTATCAAATGATGGGCCAGAGGAATTTGGAGAATTAACACATGATGCCGTCAGGTGTAAGAGAATGTAGGCCGTCAGGAGTAATTCTAAAGAGTGACGGCCCAGAAGGTTTTATAAGGTGATGGCGTCAGAAGTGGATCTAGGCCATCCGAGAAACCTAATGGCGGCGAGCTGACGGCGTCAGCCCTTATAACCTGACGCCGTCAGAATGTAAAATCTATATATAGTTTTCTAATTTTCATTCATTAAGTGTGAAACTTTGTGGAGAACTTTTGGCACCAAACCCTAGACGATTTTTCTGTACTTTTCAGGGTTTCCAACCCTTGGAACCCTCATGCTTAATTAAAGATAAGTCTTCACTTTAATTCAATCAATATGTCTATGTGTTGGTTGTCTATCTCTTTGCTTGTCTTTTAATAACATGTGTAGGCTAAATTCTCTAGTGTTTGCTTAGTCTAATGAGAACCAACTTTAATTTTGTTAATTGTGTGTGTGGTTGTTTGTTGGGATGATTGTTCCATCAATGTTAGGCTCAAGAAACTGGCCAACCTCACTTTATAGGTAACGTGGCTTTGACATCTTGGGAAACATGTAGCCAAGCATACTAGGCTATTAGGTAGTTATTTAACGCAGAGCCCACTGTCTTTTAACGAATTCCCTACCATCGGATGTGCCTCTGTGCAGGCATAGGAGGAGATAAGAGCTCATAGAATTGGAGAGATATGTATGCCACTCCATGAGTTATTAGGAATACACCCTTCATCCACACAAGTAACATACATATCAATTAACCGGTAAAAGATAGTTAGGGAGTAATGAAATCTAAGTAAACACAATTTTCTCCATATTGTTTTCACAACCAAATAGTTTAGTTATTTTATTTTTCATTTGCAATAGTAGTAATTTTGGGTTAGTTGGCTAGCAACTAATTCCGCCCACTCCCTATAAACCGAGATTTTACTTGCTTTCATAAAAATATAAAAATACAAAAAGAATCTTCCTTCCACCCTTAGGCCTATTAGAGTAGTTTTTCTATCCTAACGAACACTATTCCCTGTGAGAGAACGATCAATCCCCCGTACTTACCAATATCCGATACTACTACGGTCAGGTACACTGCCTGGTGGGGTTGTAAGCCTCTTGAGATCCCTCGAGAGGTAAAACCTGTTGTAAGGTCACAAAACCACACATCAGTATGTATGTATGTATGTATCACGGGTATTCAGCAATCAATCGGCTCGATTAAAGGTTGGTCAATTGGAATTCAAGGACTTGGTGCAGCAGATTTTTTTCCCAAATTTATCCATGTTTTGATGAATATGTCTTTTTTTCAAGTTGGTCAATTGGTATTGAAGGACTTGCTAAGTCCCTGCATATCCGAAATGCTGAGAAACCTGCGATGTATGGCCGCGAGGGCTAGCAGAAACTAAATTGGACGAATGTCTTGATTTCAGATATTTTTATTATTTATTTATTTATTTTTTATTTTTTTGCTTTCATAAGTTTGTTTAGATTTTCTTGCACATTTGAAAATTTCAACTCTAAGTTTACAACTTCAACTGGGATAAATTATTTTAGTGGTTAGGTTATAGTTTCCAATATTAATGTAAAGAGCATATAATTGGCATATTAACTTAGTATCGAATATGTGATGTGTTAGAAAAGTTAAAATTTTCATGTGGTTATAGTATTGATGATTATATGTTAATCTATTGATGCAGATGGGATGTTTAATGGTGTATCTAATGGAAAACAATGTCACTTGCCTAATATTGCTCATGTTTGAGCGAGGGCTTGGACCGCAGGCGTTCACCGAAATTACCGTAAGTGCACTATTTCATTTTTAATATACATATTTTATGGATGTTAAAAGATATGACATTATGTTAAGTACTATGTTAAAGGAGTCTTTTGACACGTGTTTTTTGCCCACTAACTTCCAATGTTGTATTTAAAAGAGTGTTTCGACACGCAGTTTTCTGCTCCGTATACCATTTTTTGACTATTTTTTATGCTGCTTTCAACACATTTGTATGTTGTTTTTTATAACTTTTATATGCTATTTGGACATTGCTAAGTTTCTTGAATGTTTTTTTTTGTATTTTTACAGATTTGTTTATGGGACAAGGAGCGACGCCGAGATAGAATAGATCAAACACGGGAAAAATTCACGCAGGTTGCAAGATGATAGTTGGACATATGAGACCCTTTAACATCTGATGTGACAAGGAGCGACGCCACCATGTGAGATGCAACAGTAGATGGTCGGCTGTCAACAACAACATCAGATGGTGACCGAGGTGAGCCATGTGCTGTTGGCTAACGCAATGCGTCTAATTCATTTTGCTGTGTATGTACTTTTCTTTTTCCATGCTTTTAGTTGGGTCCGTTACTATATTCAGGATTCTCTTCTTATTAGACAATTTATGTGATCATTGTTTTAGGCATGCCGGATACATATAAGAACAACGAGACAGGGCACACATCAAAAAAAGGTAGAACAATGCCACTGCAGGGTGCACAAGCTGTTGCACCGACGCCAAGCACTGCGTCCACTCTTCGCAAAAGGAGAATTGCTCCAACGTCTGCAGCTGGTAGGTGATTCTGGCACTCATCCACTTAATCATTGTAATATGTACTTTATGGAATCAATACTAAATATTTGACAAAGCCATACGCTGTTACATAACGCAGGGCGCCAAACTCATTTGCCTATCCATGCAAGTTTTCTGTAACAAGCTTTTACATTGGTTCGCTACCATCTGGATCACCTTCTTTGATTTTTTTTGTCGTTGTTGTTTTAGGCACTGCGGATTCACATGCGAATCAAAATACAATGCGCGCCTTAAAGAGAAGTACAACAACACTGCTACCAGCTCGAAGCTCAGAGGGCACCTGTTGTACCCACTCCAACAACACCAGGAATGCATACAGGTTGGCCATAGTCTCATCCTATTTACTTGCAGTGTTTCGCTGTATGTGTTTGCGTATACGGGTTTCTGATATGTTTTTCTATACAACATGTAGGACCACCGAAAGAGTACAACGCCTTCAATCATTGCAGTTGCATTTGCTCCTGTACGTGTTTGTGTATACAGGTTTCTAACCAGTCTAATGTCTTAGATTGATTGTCTTGGTCCTTCCGAAAATGCACTAGCAGATGGTTATCGGTCTAAAAATAGGTACTACTTCAGATATTTTTTTGATTCTTAGCTTGCTGTTTATTTCGTTACCGTATTTGCTTTGGGTCATGGATTATAGTAGATTATCATAGGTGAAGGTGGTGTTTGGAATCCAGTACTGAAAGTGATTTTGCGAAATTCATAATCAGGTTTACATAATGTGCTTAGAAACATATGCTTCAACATATAGTGTTAGAGTGTGCTTAAAGTACTTGAAATTGTAATGATCAATTTGGTGATCTGAAGCAAAAATAAAAATTAAAAAAGGTTTATAAGTAGTCTTTGATGATTCAAAATTGAATATTTGCTGTATGATTATCAGTTTTGTTGCGGCTGGTGGAAAATTGATGATTCCTAATTGACTATTTGCTGTAGGATTGATCAAATAATCGTCGAAGGAAAAACGTTACATAAATGCTGAACCTGTTATTACAGACATGTAACTGCAGTAAGCATATAATCAGTTTCAAAATGCATTTCCAAAGAGCCCCGGCGGAGAAATGACGTCTCGATGCAATGAATAGGACTAAATGTAAAAAAGGTATGGTTTGTTTCACCTTTCTTTTAGCCAAGAAAAACCAACGAGATACAAAAAAATTGATGTAAGGTAAACCTGATAACATGTAAAAATGTTGATGGAACATATGGAACAAGAAAACCAAACTTACTTCCTTTTTCTTATGTAGGTAGGCCTAATGAAGAATACAATCTTTTCCAGGAAGGCAGAGCCATGAGAAAGTTACTACTGCATTCTATGTTGCTCCCGAGGTTTTACGACGTCGACCCTATGGGAAAGAAGTCGATATATGGAGTGCAGGAGTGATTCTATGTATGTTACTCACTAGAGCGCCGCCATTTTATGTAAGTAAGATCAAGATTTAGTATCGTGTTATTTTAAATTTTTTTTTGCACCACAAAATCTAACTATGATTCAACATGCAAATATGTAGACAAAGAGAGTGAGATAGTTGAGGCCGTACAGAAAGGTGAACCTGATAATTTGGCACATACACAGTTACAGTGAGTTCTCCCAAAGACCCTATAGAGAATACTACTTTAATGCGCCTATGATATGTAGACCACTAAAGTTCAGTTACGAATGGTGACGAAAACAAATTGGCTGAAGTTTATTTTTATCAAAATTATTAATTACTACGGAGTAATATAGTGGTGGGTGTGAATGCTTCAAAGGTATTTGGCTACCACGTTACTTTTTATTTGCTATTAAACTATTTCTGGTGTTAAAACATCTATGCAAAAGCATATGAAAATGAAAATAAAAGAGAGCCCCATTTTATTAATTGAACAATTTTTATATTTGTCATCACTGCAAATACCCAAACGAGAACAAATGTTACAACAGTTGATCCAAGAAAGTGTAGGTTGTCCCTTTGGATTTTCTTATCTTATCTGATTATTAGATGGTTAAATAAGCAATTGTGAATATGGGGTTTGTAGCTGCTTAGTCTGAAGGGTTTGTATGCTTATCAGACATAAGTAGTTTTAATAAGTAGTCCTAAACACCATCTGAGAAGTATACTAGGGTTTAAGATGTTGGAGTTGTTGCCTTTTGGGTTTAGATTAGATAAAAGCACTATTTAATTGTTGAGCTCATACTTACATTTGATGTATAACAGGATGTCATTGCATGCAAAGTGGTAAACCCTGCATCACATTGATGTGGAATTTAACTCCATTGGAGGGTTGGAAGCCATCAAACAATGACTATATGAATTGGTCATGTTACCTCTACGTAGGCCTGAGCTCTTTTCTTATGAGAAGCTTCTTGGTCCCCAAAAAGGTGTCTTGCTATATGGTCCTGATGAGTGTGCAAATACTCATCATTTCTGTCACATATAGACTGCAAAAACATCTGAAAACACACAGAAATACCACAAAATACATAAAATATCTTTAATTTGTGTTTTTATGTGTTTCAGATACAAAAGGATTGAAAACTGATGAAAAACAGTCAAGTTTGCATAATTGGCAGTTTCAGTCCCTGAACTTTGATAAAATGGCAAAACTAGTCCCTG
>LBNU01035100.1:26859-42580 GCA_014162995.1 Artemisia annua
TAAGCAAATGTGATGAGACGAAAAGTGTTACACTTTTAGGGGGTCATTTAAGCCCTAATTCGTATAAATGTGATCAAATATTGCCCTAAATCATTCCTTTTGTCATTTTAGGTACTTTTGAGAGGAATTCTGGAAAACATGCATATTCGGACGTTTTTGGAGCATAAAAGTGAAGAAAACGACAAAGTCTCAAAAGATGAAGATTTACAACCTGACGGCGTCAGAAGTCACAAGGTGACGCCATCAGAAAGCCTTGACAAAAGAGTGGAAACCAATTATCAAATGACGGGCCAGAGGAAATTTGGGATTTAACACCTGACGCCGTCAGGTGTTAGGAAAAGTAGGCCGTCAGGTTATATTTTAAAGAGTGACGGCCCAGAAGGTTTTATAAGGTGACGGCGTCAGAAGTGGATCTAGGCCATCCGAGAAACCTAATGGCGGCGAGCTGACGGCGTCAGCCCTTATAACCTGACGCCGTCAGAGTGTAAAATCTATATATAGTTTTCTAATTTTCATTCATTAGGGTGGAACTTTGTGGAGAACTTTTACGGCAAACCCTAAAGACGAATTTTCTGTGACTCTTAGGGTTTCCAACCCTTGGAACCCTAGTGCTTAATTAAAGATAAGTCTTCACTTTAATTCAATCAATATGTCTATGTGTTGGTTGTCTATCTATCTTGCTTGTCTTTCAATTAACATGAGTAGCTAAATTCTCTAGTGTTTGCTTAGATCTAATGAAACATAACTATTAATTATTGGTTAATTGGTGTGTGGGATGATTGTTCCATCAATGTTAGGCTCAAGAAAACTGGCCAACCTCCTTTATATGCTAAATATTTAAAAAAAACGCTACTCAAGTTTCGATTATCTTAATTCGAGTCATAGAATACGTGTTGTAAAGTATGCTAAGAGATTCAGTGTAAGGGGAAGTGGTAAACCCCTATGATGTTATTATTTTGGTGGGTTAGGTAAGAGTGTAGAAAAAAAAAAAAAAAAAAAAAAAAAAAAAAAGAAAACATACGGACTACCATCCCGTTTCTTATATTGTTCCTTTTAGTTTTTTGTTATTTATTTTTAGACTAAGAGATTGAGTCGGAGTCATGACTTTTAAGCAACGATTAGGAGTGCATGTATTTTTCATGTAATTAAACTGCCACCACTTAAATAACCCTTTTCCAACAAACTGGTTGTTATCATATCCCTACACCTTACGTTAAAACCCTTTATTAAAGCCCTCGTTAGATAGTTTATCTTAGGTGCTTACGCCTAGTGGGAGGGAGTAATTGATCCTTCCCAAAGCCTATCGGTAATCTATATTGCTATGACAGGTAAGTGGTCATTATTTTTCCGGTTTCCATTTATTGAGATATAAACTTTTATTGACATTGAGAGATGGTGGGAGATCCAAACCATGTGTGTTGAGTGCTGTATTTGTCTGCGTTGTATATTAGGTCTAATAACTTTGTGTGGTTAATTACTTTTATATTTCGTGTTAAATGACCCCTACTCAGTATTATTGATTGGGAATAAAGGCTCATTTGCTTGGAGGACAAGCAAATCCCAAGTGTAAGGGTATTTGATGAGACGAAAACGTGTTATGCTTTTTAGGGGGGTCATTTAAGCCCTAATTTCGTTTATAAATAGTATTTCAGAATATTGCCCTAAATCGTTCCTTTTGTCATTTTTAGGTTACTTTTGAGAAGAATTCTGGAAAACTTGCATATCTCGGACGTTTTGGAGCATTAAAAGTGAAGAATAAAGACAAAGGTCCAAAAGGATGAAGATTTACAAACCTGACGGCGTCAGAGTGCACAAGGGTGACGCGTCAGAAAGTCTTGACAAAAGAGTGGGATCCAATTTTCATATTGTTATTTTTATTTTTTGTCAAATGGACGGCAGAGAAATAATTTTGGGATTGTAACACCTGACGCCGTCAGGGTGTATTGGAAATATAGGGCCGTCAAGAGTAAAGGCTTAAAGTACGTGACGGGCTCCCCAGAATGTTACTTTACGGGCGACGCGTCAGAAGTGGATTCTAGGCCATCCGAGAAACCTAATGGCGGCGAGCTGGACGGCGTCAGCCCTTATAACCGACGCCGTTCAGAGGTGTAAAAATCGTATGTATATATTTTCTAATTTTCATTCATTAGGTGGAACTTGGGGTTGGGGAGAACCTTTTACTTGCAAACCCTAGAGACGAATTTTCTGTACTTTTTAGGGTTTGCCAGACCCTTTGGAACCCTCATGCTTTAATTAAAGATTAAGTCTTTCACTTTAATATCATCAATATGTCTATGTGTGGGTTGTTATCTCTTGCTTGTCTTTTAATACATGGTAGCTAAATTCTCTATGTGTTTGCTTATGATCTAAATTGAAACCTAACATTAATTACTTGGTTGATTGGTGTGTGTTGTTGGTTGTTTGGGGATGATTTCTCCATCAATTTTAGGCTCAAGAAAACTGGCCAACGTCCTTTATGGTAACGGTGCCTTGAACGTCTCGGAAACATGTAGCCAAGGCATACTAGGCTATTAAGGTAGTATTTAACGCATGAGCCACTGTTTACAACCCCTGTGGTTGTGCCGTGCATGGCATAGGGCGAGATAAGAGCTCATAGAATTGGAGAGATATGTATGCCACTCCATGAGTTATTAGGAATACACCCTTCATCCACACAAGTAACACACATATCAATTAACCGGTAAAAGATAGTTAGGGATTAATGAAATCTAAGTAAACACAACTTTCTCCATATTGTTTTCACAACCACAATAGTTTAGATATTTATTTTATTTTAATTTGCAAAAGTAGTAAACTTGGGTTAGTTGACTAGCAACTAATTTTGCCCTTCCTCTAAAAACTGAGATTTTACTTGATTTCTAAAAAATATAAAAAGACAAAAAGAATCTTCCTTCCACCCTTAGACCTATTAGATTAGCTATTCTATCCTAACGAACACTATTCCCTGTGAGAGAATGATCAATCACCCGTACTTACCACTATCCTATACTACATCGGTCAGGTACACTGCCTGGTGGGGTTGTAAGCCTCTTGAGATCCCTCGAGCGGTAAAACCTGTTGTAAGGTCACAAAACCACGCATCACTTACAAAATTTCTGAAACGCCAAAATTCATATGAATACATAAACACAACATCTCATGAACATACACATACTTACACAGTACACTTACATCATGGTACCCTCATTCATCAAAGTCTCACTATGTCACAATTACCATTGAGCCGTGTTCTCATTCACCTACCTTATCTATAATTCTTCAGACTTAGACACGTAGGATGTTTTTCCATCTACCAATGAACCTATGCCAACTATACCTCGATATTCTTGGAGTATTCACCGTCATCGGGCGATGACTTCCACTGTAACTTCACATGAGACAAATTCAGAGGAGACAATCAGTTATGATACTGAAACATTCGAGTCTCAGCAGGCTACCTTACATTCTCACTATCACCATCATTTACCATTCTCTAGTCTCACTACTCACTAAATTCATAAGTGGATATTACCAATGACTTTCCTAGAAAGACTTTACATGCCACCTTTGAGAAGAATTCCTTGACACATTATGATCATTCGAAACTCAACAGGAATCATGAGATATCACAATTATCATTGACCTAGTTGTCAAGATTCTATCATCTCGAAAGAACTAGCCTACCCAAATTACAAGATTCGTTTCAATACGAATGCTCACTAAGCAACACTATAAAGATGAATCCAGCCTTCTAAACCGGACTATAGAACCTTCAAGTGAACATGATCTCACCAATAGGCATTATCCAAATTGGATGTTAGACATCAACGCATACATGTAGACATACCCACCCGGCTATTTCATCATTTTTCAATGCCTACACCTTTCAATGAATTTCCTCCAAACTACAATTATACAAATCATACATCTCGTAAGAATTTATTTCTTAGAAACTCGTTGGCTAGAATTGCTTAGTGATTACGACTGCGAGATTCGATATCACCCGGGGAAAGCCAATGTTGTGGCTGATGCACTCAGTCGGAAGGAACGACTCAAACCTCTGAGAGTTAGGTCATTGGGAATGACAATCATTTCTCTGTTACCATCAAAAATTCTTGAGGCTCAGATTGAGGCACTCAAGGAAGAAAACCGACCAAGTGAGAAAATCTATGGTATGCCGGAGAACACAAATGGTTTTTGTGAAGAGATCGAATGGAGTATTATGTTTCAAGGACCGAAGTTGGATACCTCTCTACGGTGGAATACGAGAATTAATTATGCATGAATCACACAAGTCGAAGTACTCTATTCATCCAGGATCTGATAAGATGTATCATGATCTCAAGAGACTTTATTGGTGGCCAGACATGAAAGCAGAAATAGCTAAGTACGTTAGCAAATGCATTAATTGTGCTAAAGTGAAAGCCGAGTACCAGAAACCGTCAGGGTTACTTCAACAACCGGAGATTCCACAATGGAAATGGGAATGCATTACAATGGACTTGGTCACTAAACTTCCCAAGACATCAGGTGGTTACGATGCTATTTGGGTGATTGTAGACCGTCTCACCAAATCAGCTCACTTCATACCAATTAGAGAGACTTATTCCATGGATCAGCTCACAAGACTTTATGTCAAGGAAATAGTCTCGAGGCACGGCGCACCAGTTTCCATCATTTCCGATAGAGATAGTCGTGTTACTTCAAACTTTTGGCGATCATTGCAAGATTCTTTTGGATCTAAGTTAGACATGAGCACTGCCTACCATCTTCAGACCAATGGTCAGAACGAGAGAACGATTCCAACATAGGGAGATATGTTTAGATCAGGTATGATTGACTTTGGAAATTGTTGGACTAACTGTTAGGATCGTAGTTTTATGGTGATTTGTGGTTCGGGAGGTCGAGTAGTATGGAAGAATAACATCTTCATTGTTAGTGAGAGAAAGTTAGAGAGAGAAGGAAAACTAGGTGTGTTTTATTGATAATGAAAAGTGAAAGCAAATTACACTAAGTCTCACCCTCCTAGTGAAGTCTAGGAGGGTTAATATAGCCTAACACATGACAACTATTGGAATATTACGTAACAAGTCCTTGTGTTTTTGGCTAAATAGGATAACTAATGTAATCCCGTAAATGTCGTTCCATTTACGTGTTAGGACCATAAACTCAGGTCCTAACAATCTTCCCCCAATGGGGCGACATAAGGGATTACTTACAACATTTCCTACAAGTACAAATACAAATAAAGAAAGGTTATCATCGGCTCTTCAAGTGCTGAGGATGACTGCAGTTGACGCTCTTTGTCTTCATCTTGTACCTCGGCTTGAGAACTTTATCTTCACTTGTAGGCAAATGATGTAATATGCATGAAATGGATTAACTTCCCCCCAATTCATGCTGCATGTCTTTAGCGGCTTCTTCGTACACTTCTTTTTGGCGATGTTTCTGAATCGGCTTCCCCCCAAACTGACAACCGTCTTCAGCAGATTCGAAACTTTGATGTAGTAAACAAGTCTTCTAACTTTTGACATTTTGAGTACGCAGCGGAATTTGTAGATGACACAGTAAACCACACCAAGCAAATATGAGTAGTTTAAATTATCACGGTTATACTCAATGCGGAAGCTCCATTCGGGGGTGATATGCAAGAAATCAGCATGATATTCTCACATATGTAGGCTACTTAGCACTTCACAATCCGTGAGAGTCGAAACGATTACACCAATCATCACAAAACTGAACCACTGATCATCTCTGCGGAAGTCTTCCGGTAGTAATGCAGTCGTAAACTCGATCACGTGAGTCTATTAAGCGTCCTTGATGTGCACATTTCTTCCCCCTAAATGCAGATCCTCGTGGAAAATGAGTGTTTTCACAAAGACGTCAAGCACCCTCAAAGTCAAGTCAAAGAAACACTCTCTCTCTTCCCCCACGATGTCTTCTTCGAAATCAGAAGCATACACACTATGTTTACGATGAGAATCGGAGGCAGCGTAACCCCATATGTCCAATTAACCAAGCAAGTGTGTAGTGCCATAACTAGCCCCATGTGAATCGACTGCTGATAAACATCTCTACTCTTTAATACTTTTCTCAACCAACTATTTATCGACCCCATTATCGTTCTGACGGCTTTTTGTAGTGACTACTGATGGAGAAAATTCAATATTATGAACTTGAGAACGGAGTAGAATAATCCAAACTTGTGACTTAAACTTGCACTATTGTATGACTAAGAGCGGCGTAGAGAGTTCGTCCACCATCGAATCCCTAAGTACTCTATACTCTAGCACCATCAAATATAAGATGTACATCACCTCTTGAGTATCCACAACTTTGTGTGACACTGAGCACTACAGCGTAACTCCTTAAAGTGATAGCTATACACGCAGAACCAACAAACATCATGTATAACTAGACAACTCAAGTCTTTGTCATTGTAAAGGTTAAACGTTCAAACAAGGATCTCGAAGAATCTTCATCCAACCAACCCCGATATCTTCAAGATACTAAGTACACGCGCCCGTGAACTCCCACTTCAATCTCAAATGAATAATAAAGAATTATCGTCGTAGTCACATCTTGCGGTTAAATGACCAAGTCTAGCCTTTTGACGGTTTAAGTAATCTTGATAATGGTATCCCGATCTTGTCAAAATTGTATCCGTATCCCCGTGAATAATTCGTAACAACCAAAAATACCACTCTGTCACCAAATAATTATACCAAAAATTAACTTAATGTATTAAAATACATTTGCATTATCACATTTTCAGCCTATGTTAATTTTGAACATCATATAATATTCGGACCTAGCAGTTCAGTCCAATAAATATGCCAACCCAATCCAACTTTGATATAACATTTAGGCTAATGCTGTGTAAAATTCATGGACCGGCCCAAACAATAGTTATACCCGCTCCACCAAACAGTACCAGTTATAACATTAATATCCCAGTTATAACATTAATATCCCTAATATGTCTCATATCCCTAACCCTAATCTCACTTTCTCATCCGCCCCCTCTTCACACAATAGCTACACACAAATACCTCTGTCCCATCTCCTTCTTATCCTCTTTCTTCAAATCTCAGAACTCATCATCAAATACCTACGCATCAATTTTAACGAAGCAAATCACAAGGTTTCAAGAAGGTTAAGGCTTCAAGATCCATTCGTGGTCTTAGGTAGGTTTGTTGCTTCTATTGATTTTCGTTTTTGTTTTCATTGTCATATAACGAACCCAAGAAAGAAAATAACAAATTTGTTATATTTCTTACTTGCTTGTTTCAGATATAAAAAAGAGGTGCGAGCTTCAATAGAGATCAATGATGATTTCTTGGTATGGATCTAACAAGATCTTTGAAATCTCATACGAGATATGTAATACCACAACACTGAGATCTTGTAAATCATTTACTTTTCGAATCTAATCATAGATCTATGATGTAATCGTTTTGTGTTCTTGATCTTAATGGTCTCGAAGTTGCTGTGACACACGAAATAGATGACTGAGATCATTAATTGTTTAAACATTGTGTACGAGTCTTGTTTAGATCAACGATGGTATATTGTGATTCTTTTCATGAGGAGTTGTGGATGGGATTAGGGTAGTGAAGTGGATTTGTTGTTTGGTTTATTTGGTTTTTGGTTATGTGCTCGTACCTCCATTTTTTATTTGTTTTGCGTTGATTGTTTAAGACCAAGGAAGATTGCTGAGATCTGAGGTCACATGAGTCTTCATCTTCTATTTCTTCATTTCGGCCACTTTTCGAAAAAAAATAAGTTCTCGATAATTTTCATTCCACCATGTTTTCGATAATTTTTATCCAAAAAGATTTCGATAACACGATTTCGATAACGATTTCGATAACGATTTCGACAACTATTACTTATCGAGAACATGATATAAGTTATCGAAATCAAGATTTCGACAGATTAGGGTTTTGGTTTCTCGACAAATCATGTTCTCGAAGACCAGTACATACCGAGATTTCTTGTACAAGAAATTCGATTTTTTTGGCGAGTTTCTGACAATTTTTTGTGATTCCGACCAGTTTTACCAGTTTCCGATGAGTTTCCGACCAAAATACCCAGATTCCGATGACTATTAACACAAAACCCAGAAATGAAAAACCACTTATAAACCATATTCAGACCACTTTTTGACCATTATTTAGACCAAAAATCTCACGGTTTGGTTCAAACCAGTCACCAAAGAAACAGTTAACATATATGAGTAGTATTAGGACAAAAGTAAGGCGCAAAAAAAACATATATGAAAACCTGTTAATGAGACTTTGGACAATTTTTGGACTGTTTGACCATTCAAGATACAGAAATGAATCAATAAACTGCTCAACCCACAAAAAATGTAAAAAAAACAGTTTGAACCATGGTAAAAACAGCATAAAGATGATAACTTTGACAAGATTCGACCACAAAATCAACAAATATGTAACCTAGGCTCTGATGCCACTGTTAGGATCGTAGTTTTATGGTGATTTGTGGTTCGGGAGGTCGAGTAGTATGGAAGAACAACATCTTCATTGTTAGTGAGAGAAAGTTAGAGAGAGAAGGAAAACTAGGTGTGTTTTATTGATAATGAAAAGTGAAAGCAAATTACACTAAGTCTCACCCTCCTAGTGAAGTCTAGGAGGGTTAATATAGCCTAACACATGAAAACTATTGGAATATTACGTAACAAGTCCTTGTATTTTTGGCTAAATAGGATAACTAATGTAATCCCGTAAATGTCGTTCCATTTACGTGTTAGGACCATAAACTCAGGTCCTAACACTAACCATTTGCCATAAACCAAATTCATTTACAACAATATTTATCACATGAACATAAGGATCACACCATTTGAGAGCACTTTATGGTCGAAGTGCTAATCACTTATTGACGGACCGAAATCGGAAAAAGCCCAATTCACTAGTCCAACACATATTCATGAAACAAGCAAGAAGTGATTATTCGATGAATTACTCATCCTTCAATAGAAGAAATCCAACTCAATGACAAACTTGAACCTTGTGGAAGAACCAGTAGAAATCATGGACTGTAAGGTCATACAATGAAACAGAGTCAAATTCTATCATGAAAATTCGCGGGAACTCCCGAAGAAGTCCCGAGTATACTTGGGTACGGGAAGACCAAAAGCGACTCAATTATCCACATCATTTCACCAATACCACTCCAGAGACCAACATGAACTGAATTCAGGGACTGAATTCCTGTTAGGAGGGAAGAATGTCACAATTCTCAATTTCAGGTCACTTTCCCAAGTCTTGACATTTTCCTATTCACAGATTTCGATTCATCATTTCACGTAAACTAAGTTTACAGATTTTCATTTGACGAAACCGGGTAGGTTAAGTCTCATCATCATTCATCATACATTTCATAGACTAGGGTTAGTCTACATTTCATCACGACATCATTTTCATTCTATCACACTTGTAGAATATATACAATTTCAAGTTATATATATTTATTTATCTTCAAATAAATAATAACACATGATTATAGTTTTTAACCAATACACCAAACAATTCCCACTATGGCACTAATATTTTTATATATTAGTAATATTCCCACTAAAACTGTAAAAGTTAATTATTTTATATTTTAAGGTTTTATATTTTTAAACCTTCAATTATATTAACTTATAACAATATTTGTACCAACCAAGCACTACCTATCAAAACACCCAATATTTGCAAAATTATATTTTTATAATTTTTACAAGTTCATTTTGACACAATGGTTACATTAAAAATTATTTTTAATTAACCCGGTACCCGAAAACGCTAAACCGCTCAAACTATACACTAAACGGTACCCCGTAAAAAAAATATTGCACAAAAATTACACATAATCCACCCACCCCTTCCATGTGGCCGGTTCTCAAAGTGTCATAAGGACACTTGTAACCATTAAATTTCCCATATTTAAGCTCATTTTTACATAACTAAAATTACATGCAAATTACTCTGATAAAAAAAAAATCAATCTCTTTGTCTCTCTCTCTAGTTCACGGCCAAACAAGAACAAGATCAAGAAACATCAAATTTTTTCAAGACAAGTATTATTTCATGTACTAGTGATAATCTATTACAAGGTTTTGAAATAGAAACCTATAAATTTGTTAGGTTTTTCTAAAACAACTAATCACCACCACTTCAAGTAAGTTTATCAAATTCATTTTCATAATTTTATTAAATTTCATCAAGGTTCATGTATTTTTATTGTCTATGTACAAGCATGTAAAAATCTATACCACTAAACTTATGTTTTATATCATTTTTATCTATAAAATGAATTACTAGTGAACCTATGGAGAAATGATTGAAAAACAATGTTAGGGAACCCATGACACCCTAAGAAGGTGTATGGTAGATTAAGGGATGTTTTGTTGTTGTTGGTGATGGATTTGGACAAGAATAAACCATGAAAAACCATTTTAAACACTATATATAAAGCTACTGTCCCTATTTGCAAAATATGGTAAACTCAGTGAGTTCTGGTTAATTTTGGACCCAAGAACTAGAAAATACATTCATAGACGAAAACATAGCCGCTTGAACCACTAAAAACGGACTTACGACGAAAAAGATATGCCAAAAACAAGATATACTAACTATATATATTTTTCTGAAAAATATGTTGCTGATGTACGAATTTCATTGACCAAAAACGAGCCTTAGACCTTGTAAAAACATACCAAACTGTTGAAAATATGTTAGTATACTTTCTTACCTTTTCAGGGATATAAAGAACACAAGAAACGGCCTTATAACGAATTAGTTATGAATTTTCAAAGATATCGGTTCACTAAAATTTCTAACAGCACTTTTACTTAGAAAATATTCTGTCTGCCCAGAAAACTTGCAAACACCCATATTTGAGGCCATTTTCCTGTCAAATGAGTCAGTTATGGAGTTGGGACTCCAAGGAACAAAAGTTAGTACTCTTGGAGCACTTTTCAAATCAGTTGACCTTTTGTCATTTGGACTTATAACCTGCACACTATGACCTCTCAAACATTCCTAAAAACTGCCCAGAAATGACAGTTTTGGCCTAAACACCTCACTTCACAACTATTTATTTCATAATCTATACACATATGGGAAAAACATCAGTGTTAGAACTTTTAGATAATGTAACAAGCTTGCCAGAACACTTGAGTTTGTTTCCTAATTCTCAGTATACAATATTTTACAACTAGTTTTCCGAGGCCACTTGAGCCGTTTTCAGAAATTGTCTGAGTGTCATACTTTACGGCAAAAACTTATATTTTCACTATTTATCACCAAATAACTATCGTACAACATTATTATACTATATGAACATGTAAAATACATTATGAATTAATACGATAATATAAATTATATTTTCGACGATTATTCACATTTTGAGATAATACGAGTGGTATAGATTATCAGTGCAAGTGCATACATGATTTCATTTCATAATCTAAATTAGATTACATACATTCTTTTTAGGTTGCGACTAGGAGTTGCACCACATCACTTCAGTTCATTCACTACATATTGTACCATCACTTGAGGTGAGTTTTTATAGCCCCGTTTTCAATTAATTATTTCATTTCAAATCCCACGGGGGAGAATACATTGCACCAATTTTCATACGGGCGAAAGTATTAAATTCAAGTACAATGCTTAAGTTACCGCATTTTCCATGTTAAAGTCCCCTATTTAGTACATCATGAACCGTTAATTGTGAGCAAGCGAAGGTTAGTGGATAGATCTATTGAGGGTGACGCCTTCATCCGCGTTGGGGTTACCAACAGTCAAACAGATGCATTTCATTTCATACATTCAGGGTGTTTGGCAAAGCACTCCATTTGGGACATTTCATTAGTACAGTCTAGCTTCGGGGTCATGAGCTTAAGGGCTATTGTACTACTACATTTTTTTTTTCATTTGACTTTTGTCATACACATTATACGTGAGGTTACCGCATAACATTCATTTACACAAACCTATGATTTCTCACCAACATTATTGTTGACCATTTTAGCAATGTATTTTCAGGTTATTAAGACATCACATGTTGGCATGCATTTTGGACCTACATGGAGTCGCGGAGTCGACGCGTCTCACCTTTCATTTCATGCACTTATGTAACGTTTGATCATGTTGAACTTGTTTTCATGTATTTGCAACACCATTTTGGGACCTATTTTGTAAACTCTGAATGTTTTAATGATCAAACGATGTATTTTCAAAACGACACTTTAGGTCGTTCAATATAACCTTGTATGAGATGCCATGTTCGTTACACCCAGGTATTCCATTCCGCTGCCATATAACAGGTATTTTCAGGTTGTGACACTGGTGAAGGGGTTTCAGAGTCACTGTAGATGTCTTTATGACCCTCAGGATTAAGCCAATCCATATCATTAGACATTGCACGTTCAATGTTCTCTAAGTGATATTCTAGTTCGAGTGCGCTTTTAGATCTTTCTTTGAGTAGGTTGAAAGCATCATTATTGATCAGTCGTAGTTCAACAGCTATTATCAATATCAAAAAAATTATGCAATAAAACATTAGATGAATTTTACAACAACATTTATGAGCTAATAACAATTATTGTCTATACTCTAGCTGATATTATGTTACCTGACTGAATGTCAAAAATATTAAACTCAGAATTTTCATTAGTGGAATGTGTTTTTAAAAAGGTTTATTCATTCCCAATTTTCTTTCTAATTATGTTTTAGTATTTAGACACATTTTGGACAATGCATGTAAACTTATTTAAAAAAACAATCTCTTGTCAAGGAGTTTTAGAGTTTTTATTCTGCATGCTATTACTTTTTTATGGAGCAACAATTGTAATAAACTACATAACGATTATGCTATAACATATGAAATCAATTATAAAACCACATTAATAAGAATATAACCACAAAACGAATATTTTTTGGTTAAAATTATACCTTCGAGAGCTGTATGAGAGTTTTTATGCTCGGACAGTGTTGGAAGCCTTGCAGAATGTCTTTGAGATTGCATAATGTAATATATTTTACTAAATATAGATTTGCAATGTTTAATGTGAAAAGTTTGGTTATATTATTGTCTATATATACTATCAAATTAGATTAAGGACCCAGAAACTTCGTGTTGATCTTCAAATAAACAATTATCTTTAATTTGAGAACCAAAAGATTTATACAGTTTACATTCTAAACTTATCTTCAAAAATATATCTTCTATAAAATAAACTTATATTTTAAAAAACACCGCATATAAATTCTCGCATTAAACATAGTATATCCGAAAATAATCAATTTTTTTAATATATATTCTTTTTTAATGGTGTCTTTGTAATATAAATAAATGTGTTATAAGTAAAAAAAAATAACAGTAATTGTTAAATGTTTACCTTATTTAGTGCTAAAATTATGGAACATTCCTTTATTTCAAACACATTACAAAATAAGATGCAATTGTCTTTATGGGAAAAACCAAAATTTTCTTTAACTTTGATTTACTATGTTAATGGATATTATCATTAGCATTTGTTTTAACTTAAATTTATAGTTAAAATATTGAACATACTTGAATTCCATACGATGAACCTGTTTTTCTACATGATTATTTATAGTTAAAATGGTATTGGAAAAAATTTACATATGTATGAACCTTTTTAAATAAATTGTTTTTGTATGTTTACATATATATATGATTTTTAAAACATATATTATGATGATGTATAAATATATGTTATATAAGATGTCTTGTAAATTAACAATGATACAATTAAGTCTAATAAAGAACGGGGTATTAACCTATCTAACAACACAAAACATTAAATAAATAAAACACTGAAACATTTAATTTTATGAAATAAAATTCTAATCAATGAATTATAGTCATCACAATATACATACTTTAAAAGGAAACTGCCTCCTTTCTAATTTGAAGGAATTCTTTGTTTGTGAAGAGATTATTAGCACACGTGGAATACAACAAATCAAACCAATATTTTCACCAGATATGATCTTCGCTTCGATAACATTGACTCCCAACCTTAGCACTTGTAGCATTGTACCATTGCATAGACCTGCTCTTCGATTAATGTTTTGGGTTAACATTGCATGACTACCAATATTTAACTTTATTGTATGTTGTGAAAGATTGTACATCCTTATACGGTTTAGGAAATTTGTGATATATATTGAACCACATAAATTTGTGTTTGAGCCGTCCCGAGAAACAGAATATGATGATGCATATATAGTCTCATCTCCTTGAATTAAACGCAGCATGCTTTCATCAATCCTGTCAACCACTTCCTCACATGATGGTTCTACTTCATGATTCCATAGGTTCTCAAGCAAACGTGTGTAAGATACATCAATTATTGATTCTTCATAATCATTTATATCTGGAATGAGCATTCCTTATGTAAATGTAATAATCGAAAATACTACAATATTAACTAATTGATACATGCCTACCAATCTTTAACTTTATTCAATACCTTGAGTTTGAAAGTTTGAAGAATTAATGTTAGTGTTTTCATGACTATGTTGTGCTTCATTAGATGATGGTTACTTCCCAACTAAAGATGATCCTTTAAACTCTATCAAAAAACCATGATAATAACAACGAATAATATATAGATAAAACGTATAACAACATAAGTACAACACAAACAAATAAAATTACCTTGTGCATGTCTGGTTGACGTGTCAGCTTCAAACATGGACGGATTGGATGGTGTGCTACTGTTGTTTTTACGATCTTTCATTAATACAACATAAACGAAAGATTAATATCAATACATATAGTGTTGCAAATACAATAAACATAAGATCATTAGGAATTTGAGAAAAGGATACGTACTTTTGTTTTTTGTCCAGCCAAACCAAAACAAAAGCGTCCACCATAGTTCAAACTTTAGACAATAAGTATACATCCCTTCTGCAAATGCAATAATCGAAAATAATACATTATTAAATAATTGTTACATGACTACCAATATTTAACTTTATTCAATATCTTGAGTTTGAATGTTTGAAGAATCAATGTTAGTGTTTTCATGACTATGTTGGGATTCAATAGATGATGGCTGTTTTCCAACTAAAGATGATCATTTAAAATCTNTATATAGAAAATAAGTTCGGACGGCGTCAGCTTAAAGGGCCTGACACCGTCAGCTCGCCGCCAGTAGGGTTCTTGGATGGCCTAGATCCATTTGGGACGTGGTCAGCTTGTAAAACTCTCTGGGCCGTCTCTCTTTAACTTAACACGTGACGGCCTACATCTTCTAACACCTGAAGCCGTCAGGTGTAAATTCTTGAAATCTTTCTGGCCTGTCGTTTGATAATTGAATTCCACTCTTTTGTCATCCTTACTGACGGCGTCACCTTGTGACTCCTGACGCCGTCAGGTTGTAAAATCCTACTTTTTTGAGACTTTGTCGTTTTCATCACTTTTATGCTCCAAAAACGTCCGAATATGCATGTTTTCCAGAATTCCTCTCAAAAGTACCTAAAATGACAAAAGGAACGATTTAGGGCAATATTTGATCACATTTATACGAATTAGGGCTTAAATGACCCCCTAAAAGCGTAACACTTTTCGTCTCATCAAATACCCTTACACTTGAGATTTGCTTGTCCTCAAGCATATGAGCTTTTATTCCAATCAAAATATGAGTTAGGGGTCATTTAACACG
>LBNU01035100.1:52738-78610 GCA_014162995.1 Artemisia annua
AAAAAAAAAAAAAAAAAAAAAAAAAAAAAAAAAAAAAAAAAAAAAAAAAACAACTTAATGACAAAATATCATTCGTTTATGATGTACAACTTGTTTTAAGAGCAGTGTTTAAAAAACCAGGTTTTAAATCGATTCGATCGAGTCACTGGATCATCTGTTCAACCAATTTAACCGTAAGGTCAACCCGGTTTTTCATTTAATTAGATTGAGATATTTTGTCAAACAAAACATCTATAAAACACTTAATATTTAATACCAAATAAACATAAAATCTAAAAATTTCAATACCAATCACATGATATGTTTATAAAACATATATTAGACAATACAAAACACATACAATTCAACAAGAATACAATTTTTTTTAAATATAAAAACAACATTATCCATCACCACGATCAATCTAAACTTAACATATATATTTTCTAATAAATATATCTATAACATATATATAACTGGATGGACACGTCAGCAATGCACGCTCATTGTCTAGTCATTGATGACTCATCGATGACTAGGCAATACAATATTTTATTTTATTTAATTTTTATCAATTAATATTTATGGTTTTAATTACGGATTTTTTTTAAATGTTTAATAATTTCGTTATGTATTAAAAATGCAATTATCAGGATTCGAACCCACGATTTGGTAATTGAATAATGAAAATGCTTACCACTAGACCAACTTAATTTTTGAGATATATCTTTCAAAACCAAATCTATAAATCTCTACAACCAATTATTGACCATTTAGATTAGTTTGAAAAGGAATGTATTTATCTCAAAAAAAAATCCTTAATTATAGCTTTACAATGTTCCAAACCGGCTTTTATTTATTTATCACACAAAACCCTAATTTTTCCTCTACCATCTTCCCTAATGATCGATAATTTTTATTTTGCTCCTTTAATGCTTTATTGTGTTCATAATTGTTGTGTAACTTTTGTGCATATTTTATGTGTTTGCAGGTACATAAAGTCTTTTTTGTGATCTCTTCTGTCTCAATGTTGCTTCCCGTCATCACAAGTGTATGTCACACACTACCTTTAAGTTTTCTTTTTAATTTTAATATGTAGTGATTTGAAATATGCTTGATGTTTTATTTTTATTTTATGATACGAATATATATATGTATCTGGAATTATGCTTGCATGAAAAAGAGATTCTTAAAAGTTTTGTTTTGGAGCAGAGAGATATTTTGTATATTAGAAAGTCATATAGATATTTTATATGGATCACCTAGAAATCATGTAGTTAGTCTTATCAGGGTGATTTGGTTGCAAATATTTGTAACTTTTCGTTTTACGACATAAAGAAAACATGAATTATATCTCTCTATTCCCTATCTCGTGTCTTTTTCATCATCGGAGTGACGATGGCATTCAACTTGTGGAGCCTTGGTTGCATGTTTTCCGGAATGGTGAGGCATTCAACTCCAATAATTTTGGTGTATATATTTATGATATCCTTGACATACATAATATATCTCTGTGTCCATTACTCCACTGTTGAGAAGGCATGTCACCAAGAGTTGCAGCCATCAGGGAACTGAGAGAAGAAATAGGTGTTACATCAGCAGAAATTCTTATGGAGGTTTGTATCTTAAAATATTTTTCATTGCATTCTTCTTCATATCTAATAAATTGAAATAACTTGATATACTATTTTGTAGAGTCTCGAGCGATGCCAACATAAAGATGTTCACTCAGATCACTGCTCTACCGGACACTGAGTTTCCAGAACATTGCTTTAACTTGATATCTAATAAATTGAAATAACTTGATATACTATTTGATTGATGTCCGCGTGTACCCACAAAACGGACAAGATCTTTATGTTAGACTGGCTTCCTCTGAATTATTAGGTAAGCAATAATGCATTTCTATTTCATAATTATGTATGCTACTTTTTGCTTGAAATAACTTGATATACTATTTGATTGATGTCCGCGTGTACCCACAAAACGGACAAGATCTTTATGTTAGACTGGCTTCCTCTGAATTATTAGGTAAGCAATAATGCATTTCTATTTCATAATTATGTATGCTACTTTTTGCTTGAAATTAAATTATTTGTAGTTGCGTCGGTTTAATTTGTTTTGTTTTGAACTTTTGAATGCTTTTAAGCTTGATCTTTTAGTTGTTCCAAGATTATGTCAATTGTAGCTAAACCATACTGATTATCATGACTCATTTAATAAAGGTCATACAGCCTCCCAATCTAGCTTCAACAGAAATTTAAGACTACTCAGCGTGGTCATATCAATTTCAACAGCAGTGATTCTTATGTTTTCCGTGGCATATTCCTGTAAAAAGAAAAGAAAACGCGTCAACTGAAACAAAGAGGTAATTTAAAAAGGAGTTATATACTTATATGCTTTTAGGAACAAAAGAGGAGAAATTATCCTTGCAATATACAGTTTGTATGAATACGAGAAATGGCAGAATCATGTATTCAAGAGAATCTGAATGTATTATTGCAGGAAACAGGTCATTGTTTGGTAAAAAGAGTGCAAGTGTTCATATGGAACATCTTGATGAGCTTCCTTTCTTTAGTCTACATGAAATAGCTGAGGCTACAGATAATTTTAGCATCAACAATAAGATAGGAGAAGGTGGCTTCGGTCCTGCTTACAAGGTAACTTTTTGATACTTAATATGATAAGCTTAATTTGAGAGATCAAGATCCTGATTAAACGTCTCAGGAGAGTGGCATAACTATCGAACATCAGCCAATTTGTCACTTATATTTGTTGTTTTTTCTGTTTAAATGGCAATTTGGGCCTTATGTGCATTATAAACTGTAACCTTGACATTCTAGGGTGTGCTGGAAGATGGACGAGAAGTAGCTGTTAAGCGGCTGGCAGAAACATCACAGCAAGGGCTTGATGAATTTAAGAATGAAGTCATTTGTATCGCAAAACTTCAGCACCGGAATCTTGTGAAGCTTTTCGGATACTGCATCCACAAAAATGAAATGATCTTGATTTATGAATACATGGCTAAAAAAAGCTTGGACACATTTATATTTGGTTTGACTTGTTACCATCTCATTAACCTTTACTATCCTACTTTATGTAGTAATAATGTCGTTGAATTTCTTGCCAAATTAGTGGGTAGAGTAACACTCATTGACCGCTCATTTTGTTACATTTCTACAGATGAAAACAAAAGTTCGATGCTTGACTGGTCTCAGCGCTTTAATATTATCAATGGGATGGCTCGAGGTATTTTATATCTACATCAAGATTCCCGCCTTCAGATCATCCACAGAGATCTAAAGGCAGGTAATATTCTGTTGTATGCTGATATGAACCCAAAAATCACTGACTTTGGCCTTGCTAGAATGTTTGTAGGCTCCGATAGTGCTGCTAAGACAAAAAAAGTGGTGGGAACATAGTGAGAATCTGAAACCATGTTCTTTTAGATTAATCTTGCTTCTGTTTTTCTAACTTATAGTAATACTTATTCCATTTAACCTTACCGCAGTGGTTATATCTCCCCCGAGTATGCAGTACATGGGAATTTCTCTATAAAGTCAGATGTATTTAGCTTTGGTGTTTTGACTCTAGAGATAGTGTGCGGTAAGAAAAACAGAGGATTCTCTCATGAAGATCACAGTGATAACCTTCTTGGACTAATATGTGTATATTCTCTTACAGTGGTAATACAATATTTTTCACACTATGGAACCAAATGGCGGACGACTTTGAGGAGGACAGGTACGCCGCACTGCCACCACCAGTCATGCTTGTTGGGTGTTCATGCTTCGTGAAGACAAAATTAGTTAAGTGTTTACCATAAATCTCTACCAGTAAATATCTGCAGTTATTGTGGCAATTAAGTTTTCCTAAACACTGTACTGCAGCTGCAAGGCTACAACTATCGGCTACTCCTGCGACATCCTACTACTTCAATCCACATGTCCCAAAAAAGGCGCATATACTCTCTATGTAAGAACAACCGCTGTGAATACAGATTTTACAATCACTAACACAAAATGTTCACACCTTACTGTCTCTACATTTGTAGCTACGAACAGTTCCTATGGCCCGAGCAGCCTATTCAAGTTGACACGCACAGGCGCGACACTTTGGAAGAAGAGATGAGGAGAAACAGGATTCCACTAAACATCCTTATAGGCGNGGCTACTCCTGCGACAAACAACTACTTCAATCAACGTGTCCCAAAAACGGCGCATATGCTCTCTGTGTAAGAACGACCGCTGTGAATACAGATTTTACAATCACTAACACAAAATGTTCACACCTTACTGTCTCTACATTTGTAGCTACAACAGTTCCTAGGGCCCGAGCAGCCTATTCAGGTTGACACGCACAGGCGCGACACTTTGGAAGAAGAGATGAGGAGAAACAGTATTCCACTAAACATCCTTATAGGTGTCGATCCAGCGGGTCAAATGGTACGTCTGTTGTTTGTGGAAACCCTTAACTACACCCACATGTGTATATAACAATTTGTAAACTTTTCTAGGGTGAGCGTTTTACAACCAATGCTTTGATACGAAGAATAGATGAACAAACAGCGTGGTATTTTAACAAATGCAAAATTTGCGGCAACAAGTTGGCGGAAGGTTTCCCGCATTGGCATTGCCAAGAAATAGGCGCGGACATAGTTCCCGATCACAGGTATTGCAACAAATTACATACGGTATACTTTCCTAATATGACTTTGTAAATCTGACCCACAACTATATCTACCCAATTGCCAGTTACTGCTTCAAAGCACTAATTAAGGACAACACTGCCAGTATAACCCTGACATGCTTCGGCCCAGAAAGTCACTCAATGGTGAAAAGCTACGAAGAACTCCTGAGTTTGACACCCGACCACAGCCCGCGCATTTTACCAGCGGAATTGCGAAACTTGGAAAATACGCAACACATATTTCAGTTTCACTTTGGAAAAGGAAGCAAAAAAGGGAGGCTCAAGTTTGTGCTGGACAAAACTATACCAGCATCACCAATGCTACTACCACCTCCTGTTCCAGTTGAGCCTGATGTGGGACCCTCATCACCTCTAGGAACACCTCCAGAAGAACAATTGACAGGTCCCACATAAGCACCTCAGACACCGGCATCACAGGAAGTAGTTCAGCCACAAAAGGGGGACGACAGCGTCACCACAGTATCGGCATCTGTACGTAAGCAGCGGCCATCGCGACGTCTACCACCCTTTATTTATGAGGAGCGGGTGAAGGAGTTGATGTCAACACTCACAAGATTCGGACCTACCTTTCTTCAGCTTGAATGAAGTAGTTAAGGCAACTAGAAAATTTTCAGCCGATAATAAGCTCGGGCAAGGAGGTTTTCGTGCAGTATACAAGGTAAGACAATCTTGATTATTAATATAACGATTTAATAGCAAGCATTAAAACTACAATATTACAATAATAGTCTAAGATTATAAATATAACGATTTAACAGCAAGCATCAAAACTAAGTTGATGGTCAGGCACTCAAAGAGACTCTTCGGTCATCTATGCAAGAAACACCTGTATGCTCTTTTCATACAATCGTTACGCCGAAATGGTGAAAACAACATTGACCGATGAAGTTAACTTTATATGGGTAGGAGAAAACAAAAATATATTTGTACGTACACTAATTTATGTATGAATTATGGTGCAGGAAACAAATACATTGTCTTTTAAGCACTTATTGACATGGGTTGAAGATTTAAAGCCAGTGACAAGATCTACAAATGATTTTCAGAAAAATGTGATTATAAACCCCTATGTACCTGGCTACCTGCCATGCCAGCTTATTTTACAAGTTACAACTATCATACGGCAGTTTCAAAAAGTAAATGTATGGTAATTCAATTTTCTTTCACAGTAGTTTCAATATTTATTTAGTTCTTGCTGTTTTAAATGGCAATAAAATTATTTCTTTCACAGGTTGTCAACTATGGTGCCAATCTGGTTGGAGTAACCCTAGAAAAGAATCTGGTTGAAGATGTTTATCTTAAGAGACGGGGGACACAAACTCAAGTTGAGGGCAAAGGTTTGAAGGTTTTATGTTGCCGTTTCAAGAGTCAAAAGCAAATAAGGATCAAAGGTTCTATGTTGCGAAAAAGATGGTAACTGCTTAAATTGCACCACTAATGTTCTTAACAAAGAAGTTCTTGTCTCATATCGATGTGTCTAGAAGCATCTGCAAGGCAAGGTATGCACCTATATCTTTATGGTACATATTCCGTGCTTTCTGTGAAAAAATTCAGCCCATCTCTACAGATTTCATACTTTCTACTATGATAATTTATATTATAGAAAATTATTAGTAAAGGGTAGAGTTGTTTACTTATGTACTATCTTTTAGTCTATAATAGTTATTTTAAAGGGCAAAACGGACAAGCATGGTAATGGACAATGGGTCAAAACAAGTTCCTTTTGTAAATTGATTGCCACCAATTGGTTTTGTGTGCAATAATTATGACTTGAATATGAGGTGTGCTTCAAGAGCTGTTTGGACAAAAAAATGATTTACAGGTTGTTTGGACAAGATTACCATATGGTGTGTTTGCCTAAAAAACTTGAGCATATGTGAACATAAATACAACCCAAATAATCTGAACAAAGTTATTAAAAATCTTCAAAGACTGTTAACATATGGTTCTGTAAAATAGTTGGTGTTTATATAAAATGGTTTGTTTATTTATATAGTCTAGAAAATGTTACTCTTATACATTGCCCAAAACATAGAATATTTCCTTTTGCACGATTGCATTCCCTTTTATTTGATTCATTCATTAAATACGTACAAGTGAAATTTCTGTGCATTTCTGTTATTAAAGGATATAAGTTGAAATAACAACCTGTTGTACAATTGAAGACTTCATAGCATGCCAATGTCTCTTACGAAAATATTCACTTTTCGTCAAATTGATAGGTGTAATGCAATTTAAGATAAAGTCAGGTACCATCGATGAGATTAATTACTAACTACTAATCTATACAATTTTTGCAGTACAATAAAGAAGTATAATTCATGCTAATAGTGGCTCGCTCGTGTATCAACTCCATCAAAGTCCGCGATCATACGACAAGTGTAGCTACTGTATCAACTACGTACATAAGGCAATGCTTAACCTCCTCATACACATAAGATTTTTGTCTTTTATATATTTTCTGTTGGAGTATTGTCATAAATGATCATTCAATTGTTGTCTATAATAACTACAAAAGGCAACAGTTAATCTCCTCATGCAGAGTCAGTAACGCTAGATGGTGTTTTTCAACTTAACGTTCATTTTTTCACAATAATTCTATATTAGCAATTGACATGGTTTTTGCATGAACATGTGAAACTGTTGTCAACCAAGAAGATGGAATTTGGACCAAAGATAGCTTAAGTTATTCAAATAAGTAAAGAGTTCACAAGAATTAGAGTACTTCTAAGAATGATTTAGAACAAAGATACTTAACAGTAGCATTTGATGACAAAATTTCAATTTGATTACACCATATAGCCATATACAAGTTTTTGACATTAACATTGATTGCTTAATTTATTTTATTTCCTTACCAGTTTGTGTATATGGAAGTGGGTAATATGCAAGTGTTGTATCTTTTGCAAAGGTGAATGTTTGGTTATGCATGTTATTTATAGTTTAATAACGTCGACGATGGATAAAATGCATTTTTTGTTGAAAGCAAACATCAATGGCCCACTACTACAAAAATGAACATAGAGCCCCCTTAATAGAGCCCGGTTTTTGCGAAACACGGGCTCTAAAGGGATTCCGGATTGTGAAAAAAGGTATAGAGCCATGTTTTTTCTTACAATACCGGGCTCTATGTTGGATATTCTTAGAGCCGTCTTTTTTGCTTAAAAACAGGGCTCTATTCCTCGTATAGAGCCATGTTCTCTTTAACAAAACCGGGCTTTATGTTGAAAATCATTAGAGCCCTATTTTCTTCAACAAAACCGGGATCTATTTCAGTAATTACTCAACCAAAAATTCCCAATTTCCCCCCCACCCCAAAACATAAGCCCCAAAACTCAACTTAAATTTTCATTTCCCCCCCAAAACCCAGTTTCACTTTTCCATCTCCCTCCCAAACCTCGATTAAGGATCAAGTTTGTGCTGGACAAAACTATACTAGCAACACCAATGCTATTACCACCTCCTGGTCCAGTTGAGCCTGATGTGGGACCCTCATCACCTCCAGGAACACCTCCAGAAGAACAATTGACAGGTCCCGCAACCATTTAGTTAACATGCTTTAACAAATTGTGATGATTTAGTGACCAAACTAATAGCAAGTGTTGTTTGTTGTTTAACCACACAAGTGAAACTAAAGATAAATATGTCATCTTCTGGAAAGTTGCCTCCTAAAAAACTTTTTTTTAGCAGCACAAATAAAATAGAAATATCATTTAGTTGTAGTTAGCAATAAATGCAACTACAATGATAAGTTATGCACAACTCTTGGTGTAATGATTTATGTATGAGAGTCGGGTAATTGTTAACTGACTATGCTCTCGAATACCTCTTTTGTCCAGATAGTCAGTCTCTATTTTTTTGTACATTTATTATAATTTATATGGTCATAATTTAGGTTCCCGTTAATTATACAGCCGGTAACACCAATTTCTCATGTTACAAAGTCTGTTATATGTTATCCATATTTAATGATCTGCCAGAGGCAATTGGCAACATTACTTTTTGTTGGACCAGGAATTTATTCCATTGTGAAGCAATGTTCGTCACTGTACATAGCACTATTTTTCTTTCTGCGTTGCCAATTTGTTTGTCGCCCAAGGTACATATCTCAAAAAGCTGCTTTCAAACCTTCTTTAAGATCTTTTTGGTTGAAACTCTTTCTTTATTAGAGCAACACACCCTTGATTGTTCTGCTATAGTCCCCCTAATGTTCTTATATTATTGCTAGGAAAAGAGTATTTCCAGGGAGTTCATCAAGTATTGAATCAAAAGGAGATGAAGCTTTATTACTGAACAATGAGATAATAGAGTAGAAGCATAAGATGCTTAAACAAAATGAGGTATTAAAAGGCTGATGTGTTTCTTTTGTTGGTAAAGGTTGGAATAATAGAATGATATTGAGGTGTTTGATATTGTTTTTTAAAATTGATGATATGATTTCTTTTCAATATTTACAACCGCTTCAACCCTGTTATGAGTTTGAGCTTACAGTTAAGCTAAATTTGAGTTGAAATGATTGATAGCCTTCTTTCTTAAATAAAAATCTAAAATTTTGAACTTTCGTATTGCCCTTGACATAATGTTGGCCTATTCTGACAATCTGTAATGAATTGACGGTTTAGTTGTGACTTTTATTGCTACAGATCACAGCGATAATTGAAGGTTTGGTTGTAATTGACATCTACATTATTGTTTGTTAGGCAAAAGATATGTTAGATCACCTACAGATTGTCTTGGCAAAAAAACTTGGCATTGTCAAAAGTGGGCAATATATCATTGAACTTCCACATCAGGTACGTTGTTTATTTTGGTCCGCTTGTCATTGACATTGATCCATGTAAATAAAAAACTTGAGACGGGTGGGCTTGCTGCCTACATCCACAGAGGCAGCAAAAACCGCTTAAACATGCTACTATGACCAAGAGATGATAAGGAAACACAGAAAGAGAAATAAATGCTACTATAGGTACTACCTTGGCAAGCATTTCCCCAAAGTGTCGCCTCTTTCTTTTCCGCCAAAGTTTATTCCTTTAGCACTTCTGAATTTTGTTTGATAATCTCATTGCTGCAGACTTCTCCTCCCACGGCCTTTTATCATCAGTCCAAGAAGGACTGGAGAGGTGGAAGAGCTGCTTCTTTCAACATTATTCCCAGCAGCACTAGAGCTGCCAAGGTAGTTAAATAGCCATTATTACAATCACTTCATTTCCTATTAGAGGTTCTAAATTGGACCCATTAAGCAAATTTTTTTTCTATATATATGTGACTTCATGTCAACAGATCCAATTAAGACGATATCCAAGTAAGATGGTAATCAAACAGCTCACAAGCACCTGCTGTTGCAAAATTTTCATCAAGAGACCCAAACTCCATTTCACAAGATATACTTAAGGTACTTTAAATCCACATTCAGTATTTATTACTTAAGTTCGAAACAAAATGAGACTTAACAAGGAAATTTTAATTCACAAGCCAAATATAAGTGCTCCCGGAATCAGTAAATTAGCAACATTGCCTCCCGTAATATTACCAACTTTAACTACTATTGATCAACGATCCACAGAATGGAATTCCAATCAGGAACATCAATGTCATGCCCACATGTATCCAGTGCCGTTGCTCTCATCAAATCAGTCCATCTTGATTGGTGTCCAGCAGTCATTAGATCTGCTCTAATGACAACAGGTATTTATGCCGCATTAACTTTAGCATTTGTTTTTATCATTTTTTGGAGGACAAGGGAAAGTAGTAAACAATATAGAATATAAGGATGAGACTCAATCCTTTTAAATTAAATGTTTAGTTCAGATTTATAAGCTTCCATTGCCTCATTTAGATTCTTTTGGATCATTTTCAAGTATCATTGGGTTACTTATAAAAAGTAAAATATGAGTCTTTATTGAGGTTGTTTCTACTGATATGATGAATCACTAATGATTTCTTTCAACATGTATTTTATAGGACAAGTTCAATGTTGAAGGCGAAAGCGTTACGATGAAACAATTATCAAGCTACATGGTTGGACCCTTAAGTTGAACTGATAGATTCTATTACTTGATGATTCTCAGTAGGCCCAATGTGCAGCCTCACCTTTTGTCAATTTAGGTACACTTTTTTCACCTTTTTAACATTGCTTATACAGACAACATAATTGTTGTACAAACCAACATGCATGTCACCTGATACAAACCTGAACTTGGCTCAGCCTCTCAGTTCATATTTTGGACTGTACAAGGTTCGTACCTTATAGTCAACGCTCGAGGTGATACCATGACGGTCGGGTACGGGTTATGGCTTTAGGTGCAGAGATGGATGGCCCTATTAAATATGAAGTCCATGGAACGGTAATAATAATGCTCTTATACCACTCACTGTCTTCTTGATATCTATGCAGATGCATTTGGGGAGAATGGTTGGGAACCAGCAAGTGATAATGACGGTGTGGTGCCACCAGACACTACCCTCCGGGTGTCTTATTTGACCCGTTGAGATAAAAATACAACTGAAATCAACCCATTTATCAGTAAATGAGTCGAAATTAGAGACACACAAGGCCCGGGCCTAAGAAGCTTGATCTTAACATGGGCAAAAGAGCATTTTCTCAGCTCTAATCACTGGCAAGTTTGCTCAATTTGGTCCTACCGGGCCTAATCAGGCCGAGTTCAATTTGTTTATAATTACTTTCATCGCAAGGGATCAGAGGTTCCAGACACTCTCGATACTCACTTTAAGATCACACAATCGGCGATGTCGAATATCACCTACGTCATTTCCAGTTTCGAGTTCCACGAAACAGACAACTGCTACAATCCCCCTGATAATAGAGTCATCTTTTTGTATTCCTAATTAATATATTATGCTTATGTTGTTTGGTTATAGTGAAACTGGTTTGGAAGCTTCAAGATGGAACAATATTTGTGAATAAAGGAGAGAATGAGGCACCATTTGAGTTCAAAATAGACGAAGGTGGGTCCCTTTTGGGTGTCAAACGTGTAATCTTTTTTGCAATTTTTTTTCAAAGAAATGGAAAAACGAGCACTAACGAAATGGAGTCGTGTTTTTACGACAGAACAAGTTATTGACGGGCTTGATAGAGGTGTAAAGACCATGAAGAGAGGTGAAGTTTCAATCCTAACTATTCATCCAGAATATGCGTTTGGTTCAAATGAATCAAATCACGAGTCTGCTACCGTTCCTGCAAGTTTCACCGTGTATTATGATGTCGAGTTGGTTTCATTTGAAATGGTATATGCAAGGAAAGTCTTTATCTTTTTATATATCTTGAAAACTTTGTGAGCGTAAATGCTTAAAGTAACTTAATCGGTTGCTATTTATAAGAAAAAGACTCATGGGAACTAACTACACCAGAAAAGATCGAAACTTGTGGGAGAAAGAAAGAAGAAGGGAATACCATTTTCAAGAAACAAAAGTAATAGAGGGCTTTAAAGAGATATTTGAAGGTAAACGAGTGTTGGTACAATACTATCCTTGCTAAATCTTAGAGACTTAGGGGGTTTTGGCTTTGCCTTATGAAACTGATTATCTGATTAGTGTGACTTGAAATATCAATGATCGGTTTTTAGTGTTTGGATTGAATAGTATTTGATTATATAGAGGTCAGATAATCAGTTTTATACCAGCTGCAAAATTGAGTAGTTAAAAATATCAGCATTACTGGATGATGCACAACATCTTTTTATAAAGATTGTGTACAAAAGTTGTCCCACATTGGTTAGTGAGCAGACTTTTGATGTCTTCGTAAGCAAGAATGTGGTGCCGTATACCAACTGTCTTTATAATTCATCATGATGAGGTTGTGTAGACTCGAGAGAAAAATGTTACAAATCTTTCTCACGCGCTGCCACAACCTTCTCTCGGTGATGCTATGAGATGGTAATTTTTTAATATAACGACCGTTGTATTCATTTTATCTATTGTGTTTAACCATTAGAATTTAGTGAAAACTTAAGTTTGATTAGTACAACTTTAAGTTAGCAGGAATACATTGAAACACTATCCTATGCAACAATTTTTTTATACAATTTATTATCCAACTGTTTTTGTCAACATCACATCATCGGTTTTAAAAGACGCATCTGTGTGACTCATATAAAGGCATTTTTGAGCAAGTTTTTTCTAATCATACACCCGTTTTTTATGACATTGGCTCTTATTTTCATCGAATATGACTCAGCTTTTAGTGAAGACGAGAAACAGCAGGTCAAAGTGCTAAAAATCACCTGCAATCTAAAAAATGCTTCCTGCAAATTAAAATTGAGAGACTACAAACAAGCCGTAAAGCTTTGTACAAAGGTATATTAGATGCTAACAACAATCTCTTTCCAATTGATATTCTTCCTACTACAGATTGTCGAATGCAGACGAGTATTAAAATGGACCAATGCATACGGGTTTTACATACCTGAGCTGGAACTTGCAATGAGAAACTTTCGAGATGATTTTGAACTGCGTTCTTTGTAGGTGAAGATTTAATCAAGGAAAAGATGAGGAGCTAAATGAATCACGTAAGGTAAAGTCAAATGATGCTAACATAATAGTGTCACTTTGGTTTATTTCAGTTTTCAAAACCTGATATGTCCAATTACTTTAACTGTACATGCTTATACAAATTTGGCCAATGGAAAGAATCTATAATTTGTTGAAGTCGAAAAGTACATACACCGACTAAAGATAAGGAGGCTCTGTGTCCTGTAGGAATTTCCACAATAGTTATTTATATCCATAAAAATTCCCTTCCATCTACTATGAAACACGAGACCATACATACTCACTCTACACTGGCATATGGTCATTCAATTTTACAAGCAGCTCATAAAGAGTGTATGTAGATTAATGAATGCAGAGTCAAGCGTTAACCGGGACAAAAATCGCCAAGCGACTTCAAGAAATAATGAAGAGGCCGCAGTATGATGTGATAACTATGCCCAAACATGAGCTTAACATTGAATTATTTGTAGCGTCAAGTTTCGGTCATTATAGAAGATAACACAAAATGTTATGGGAAATGAATATTTGCAACTTCAGTATGTTTAATTTACATCAATTAGCATTAGGACCGTTTTTGTATGTGTTGTGAGATGTACTAAATGAGATGGCCAAATTGAGATGTTATTATTTTTATTTGAATGCATAACTTGACTCATTCATCGCCAATCACTATTTATTATTGATTCCCAAGTAGCTAACAACACAACATCACCTTTTATATATAATTTTTAAACGTAAACTAATAACCAAACAAAATACAATAGAACTCACGTCATTAAAAATAATTTCCAGTTTAACTAACAACATAAAAATTACTTAAAATCGGTTTTTAGTGTTTGGATTGAATAGTATTTGATTATATAGAGGTCAGATAATCAGTTTTATACCAGCTGCAAAATTGAGTAGTTAAAAATATCAGCATTACTGGATGATGCACAACATCTTTTTATAAAGATTGTGTACAAAAGTTGTCCCACATTGGTTAGTGAGCAGACTTTTGATGTCTTCGTAAGCAAGAATGTGGTGCCGTATACCAACTGTCTTTATAATTCATCATGATGAGGTTGTGTAGACTCGAGAGAAAAATGTTACAAATCTTTCTCACGCGTTGCCACAACCTTCTCTCGGTGATGCTATGAGATGGTAATTTTTTAATATAACGACCGTTGTATTCATTTTATCTATTGTGTTTAACCATTAGAATTTAGTGAAAACTTAAGTTTGATTAGTACAACTTTAAGTTAGCAGGAATACATTGAAACACTATCCTATGCAACAATTTTTTTATACAATTTATTATCCAACTGTTTTTGTCAACATCACATCATCGGTTTTAAAAGACGCATCTGTGTGACTCATATAAAGGCATTTTTGAGCAAGTTTTTTCTAATCATACACCCGTTTTTTATGACATTGGCTCTTATTTTCATCGAATATGACTCAGCTTTTAGTGAAGACGAGAAACAGCAGGTCAAAGTGCTAAAAATCACCTGCAATCTAAAAAATGCTTCCTGCAAATTAAAATTGAGAGACTACAAACAAGCCGTAAAGCTTTGTACAAAGGTATATTAGATGCTAACAACAATCTCTTTCCAATTGATATTCTTCCTACTACAGATTGTCGAATGCAGACGAGTATTAAAATGGACCAATGCATACGGGTTTTACATACCTGAGCTGGAACTTGCAATGAGAAACTTTCGAGATGATTTTGAACTGCGTTCTTTGTAGGTGAAGATTTAATCAAGGAAAAGATGAGGAGCTAAATGAATCACGTAAGGTAAAGTCAAATGATGCTAACATAATAGTGTCACTTTGGTTTATTTCAGTTTTCAAAACCTGATATGTCCAATTACTTTAACTGTACAAGCTTATACAAATTTGGCCAATGGAAAGAATCTATAATTTGTTGAAGTCGAAAAGTACATACACCGACTAAAGATAAGGAGGCTCTGTGTCTGTATGACATTTCCACAATAGTTATTTATATCCATAAAAATTCCCTTCCATCTACTATGAAACACGAGACATACATACTCACTCTACACTGGCATATGGTCATTCAATTTTACAAGCAGCTCATAAAGAGTGTATGTAGATTAATGAATGCAGAGTCAAGCGTTAACCGGGACCAAAAATCGCCAAGCGACTTTCAAGAAATAATGAAGAGGCCGCAGTATGATGTGATAACTATGCCCAAACATGAGCTTAACATTGAATTATTTGTAGCGTCAAGTTTCGGTCATTATAGAAGATAACACTGAATTATTTGTGGAAATTGAGATTTTATTTCAACTTCAGTATGTTAAGTTTACTTTCAAGTTAGCATTAGGACCTTTTTGTATGTGTTGTGAATGACTAATGAGATGGCCAAATTGAGATGTTATATTTTTATTGAATGTCATAACTTGACTCATTTATGCCCATACTTTTATTAATGTGATTCCAAGTAGCTAACAAACAACATCACCGTTTATTATAATTTTTTAAACGTAAACTAATACCATAAAAAAAATACATAAACTCGACGTCATTAAAAATAATTTCCAGTTAACTAACAACATAAAAATTACTTAAACTTAAAAAATAACAACACAATTCTTCTTTTACGCCAACCTCACTTTCTCTTAAGAAAATTTAAACATAAATTAATACCATAACAAAAATTAAATGAAATCAACGTCGATAAAAATAATATTCCATTAACTGACACCATCAAAATTATCATTATAAGTCATGCCCTTTTTCAATGATATTTATAAGAAAAAACACATTGCAGGGCGGGCTACGACTACGGCTTAAAACATAATGTTACGAAAACTAAAACCATCCAAATTATAATTAAGAGTCAAATTCAAACGCTTCAATGAAATGCGCCGGCTAACAAAGATTTGTAATGAAGCTGTCAATCAAGCATCTTGGCCCATCTATGATTTACCAAATGGAAGATGTGTGTCAATAAATTTGTAAACACCAAGATTGTAAATCTTTTTAGTTTCTATCATATTCGATAGACGTATAGTTTTTTTAGAAATTGTTGGTTCTTTACACTAAATGAGCACCTTTTGTTAATCCTCGAATGTGGGGCCCTATGATTTAAACTGGTGAAATAGAAATGGTGCACCATTATAAAAATAAAGGATCATGAAGGATCCGAATAGACAATGACGATATTAGCGGAGATCTAATTTAACTAAAACCATCCAAATATCGTTACAAGTCTTGCCTATAATTTATTTTTTAAATAGATGCCCATCTATTTAAAAAAATTTATTTTTTAAATAGATGCCCATCCATTTAAAAAATAAATTATAATACATGCCAACGTTAATTATAAGACATGTCCGCCATCGGGCGGGTCATGTGCCCGATAGGGCTTACAACTATAAAAATCGTAAAGCCTAATACATTCAAATAACACTAACAAAACACATGAATCAAAAAGCATGCCCGCCCAGCGGGCGGGCCATGTGCCCGATAGGGCTTACAAAGCGTGTCATGTGCCCGGGAGGGCTTACAAAGCATGCCCGCCCATCGGGCGGGCTTTGAAGGCTAGTATGTATATATATATATATATATATATATATATATGCGTTCAATGCAGAACCATTTTTTTGTAGAGAACTTACAGAACCACTTTTAACCAATATAAACCGTTATATCAATTAAATCAATGGATGAGATGACTTATGCCATTAGTGTAAATTATGTAATTAAAAGGATTGTAAAAGTGAAGCTTTTAAAGTGAGTTAGGGGCAATAAAGGGATTTCGAATTATTATTTATGAAAAACTGTCCCACATTTTTAGGGCTCAATTAATTAATTCGATGTGTATCCCTTTTCTCTCTCACATTTCTCTCAAAAACCTAATTAAGCTTTATGACTTCATCACATCCAGCCACCACAAAATCTCCAGGAAAAAAAAAACCCCCACCGTATACCATAACTAAAACCAACCCATCATCAAACACCTTACACCATCACTAAAACCCACCCATCATATCTTTCTTTTCTTTTTATTTCGAAGAAAACAGAAAACAAATGGATATGTTTATTAAAATCCTACCCCAAACCTTATATGGATCTTGAAGCCGAAATCTTTAAGCAAGACTCTTTGGTTCTAGTTTGGTGGCGCCGCCTCGCATGGCGTATCTGAATCTTGGTTTTTTGGGTTGCTCCTCGAAACCAACAATACTAAAAATGGTGTGAGTATGTATGGATCTGGTAAATGTCACAATCCTTCTCTGTTTGATCTATCGGGTATGCCTTTCTTTTTTTTCTCTTTTTTTTTATTTATTTATTTTATTTTTTATTTTTTAAGATTAGTTGCATATATGTTTCCAGAAAGTGCATATGTGTTTTATCGATGGAATAAAATCAATATAAATATGACAGTTATGAAAATGAATGTCAGTTTCGAAAGTGCATATGTCAGTTTCGAAAATGAATGTAAACATGAAAGTTTTGTTATAAAATTTTGCTTTTGTTGTACATTTTTGACCGGTCAAAGTAGTTTTTAGGCCTAGTATTTTAGTCAATTCGTATGTGTGTCTGGGATACTGGGAATATGTCAAGCTATGGTCATATCTTTATCTTTTAGTTTTGGTTATAATTATATTTTTATATTGCTTTACTTTTGATATAGTTATTATTTTGAATTGCTAGTTGCTTTAATGGTAGAATGTTTTGTATGGGACAATCTTTTGTCATGGTACAATTAGGATGAAGCCTTTAAAACATAATGCAAATGCACTTCGTATAATTTTTATTATGAATTGTATTATATTTAAAAGGCTTAGCTTATCTTGCATTATGCCTTGGGTTTTACAGATCCGACGAAGAACATGTATACCATAATAATATTAGTCTTTTACTGAAGTGGTTGATTAGTTGAATATATGTTTTGAGAAAGTGCATATTTGTTTTATTGATAGAACAAAAATCAATGAAAATAGTGTGCATATGTGCATATGTGTTATCCTAGTTGTTATAATTAAAAAATTCGTTTACTAATTAGTTTAATTAATATGTTTGTATCAGATTATTAAAGATGATGAAGATGATGATAACCTTCAAGACCGACGATGTTGAACGGATGTAGACATGAATGCACACATACATACAAGATGCGGCTTTTGAAGAAATACAATTATTGCATATGTGTTTCTTTGTAAAAACGTGTATAAACGCATTTCATCTTGCATATGTGTTCTTTTATACTTGTATTAGAATGGAATGTAACATATAACTATATGATTTTCTGATTTTATAAGACTTATTTTATTTGATTTTGTTTATACATACGCGCAAATATAATAATGGTAAAGTGTATGTTGTGAAAGATTGGTTATTGATGGAAAAAGTTAAATATATGTTGACTATAAATGATAAATAGTTGAGTCTTTTAAGAAAACACATATGCACATAAGTTATAAATCTACATTCTTTAATAAACACATATGCAGTAAAAATTAAGATAAAAACAAAAAAGCAAGAGAAAAAGTCACTNTATATATATATATATATATATATATATATAACTTTCATAGAATATCCTTGATATGTATTGTTTTGTATCTAAAACTAAAACATAATTCTTCGTAAAACCTGGAATAAAACTAAATGTGGTTTTCGGAAAACCTCTTTAAATGATAAAATTTTCAAAAAAAATATTTTTAGGATACCTTTGTAACCAAATTAGGCTACTAGGCAAGGCAAGCATTTCTTCACCATACACATCAGCGCCACGTCAGCTTTCTCTCTCCTCTCACTTCCATTCACCACTCTTCACCTTTTAGAGGGCAAGGGAAACCATCATCACCTTTGACTTCACCTTTAATTAAATACCTACTTTATAAAAATATACCCCACTAAATACCCCACACACACTCACACACAAAATAATTAAAATAAAAAAGGTACACATGGGGCCCAAGTTTTTTGTTTTTACATTTGGTGATGCCTTCACCGAATATTGTTTTGGGTAGTGTGCTTGGATGGTGAAGAATGGTGAGGGGCAAGGGAGTTAATTGGTGATGTGAGCCCATTTGGTGATATGATCACCTCCTTACCGAGTAGCCTTAGAATATCATTTTCACCATTTCTTTTATTCAAATAAAAACAAAACAGTTTTAAGGTATCGTCTTAACTAAAAAAAACAAAGAAAACAAAACGAAATTTAATTAGAATGGACATACTATTTTCTTAAAAGACAACAAATTGTTGAGCATATAAGTTCACATGGGGTTATATTATTAATCTATTATACATTTACCGTGGGAACGACGCCGTTTAGAGGGTCTCCAAATAGACGCAATTTTTGGTTTTTTTTTAGTTCTTTCGTTAGCTTGGAACGACGATGTTTCATGTTTGGAAATAACGTTGGCAAAAAACGATGTCGTTTTACTTGAGATTTGGGTTATACGTGTCTTAAATAGATGGCAAATATCCATCATCAGCATATCAAACCAACTTTGATTTTGAATTCTTTTGGTAAAATAATCCCATATAACGGGTACCGCAAAGATAACGGAATATGTGTTTGATTCCATTCCGATGTCGACGTGTTGGCTCAGAACTATATCTTGCTAATAATGCAATATCTGGATGTGTATTACTAGCAAGGTACACCAAAGCCTCGATTGCACTTTGATAAGGTATTTCAGGACCAAGAATGTTCTCATCATGTTCTTTGGGGCGGAATGGATCAAGTTCTCGGTCAAGCGAACGACCGACCATTAGTGAACTTAGTAGATGAGATTTATCCATATTGAATCGTTTCAATATTTTTTCTGTATAGTTTGATTGTTGGAAAAATATTTCATTTGAAAAATGCTCAATTTGCAAGCTGAGACAAAATTTAGTCACACCAAGGTCTTTCATTTCGAATTCGTTCTTTAACAAATTTGCGGTATGTTCAATTTCTTCAAGATTTCCAATGATATTTAAATCATCAACATACGCTGACTTATTTGATTACTTTTATATCTTTCTTTTGAAAGATACTCTCAGGCGAATATTCGTCCTGATTGTTTTAGTCCGTATAAAGTTGTTAGGTCACCATATTGTAAACACAAGTATAGAAATGATAGAAATAAGATGAGAAATAGAGTTTGGTTGATTAGATCAAATATGAAGAATAAAAGTGCAAGAGTTTCGTTATGATATTGAAATAACCAACAAGTGTAAGATGATACATGATGTCCTATTTATAGGTGAAGAGCTAGGGCAACACTCCCTACCCTTCCCTTATCTAAAACGTATGGGCTTGTGGCCCATTGGACATGTAATGGACTTACACTTAAATATAAATAACTTAAGTAAATTTAGCAACCTATTACAATGACTGAAACAACCGAGACTTGACTAAACATTGAAAAACTTAGGTTCTAACAATCTCCCCCTAAGGATCGGTTGTGAAAGAGTGATGTTAGTCACGGTCATTTGAGGTTGCTTGACGTCTTTGTCTTTGGACTTTAGTTGTGGCTTTCATAGCTTTAGACGTCTTCAAAAGATGATAGGTAGAGGTGATTCATCGTTCTTAGTTCTTAACAATCTCCCCAGATAGAATGGGTGTTCTTTGTTCTTTGTTGCTGATGAGATAGTGATCACATGATGTAGTACTCTGCCATTCGTCACTTTCTTAGACTCCAGTGGATCTGCATCATTCCGACATGCTCATACACCTTTGACGTTTGAAACTTCCATATTTGTGAAGCTCTCTTTTCATGTGTGAAGATTCTTTATGTTGATGTAGAATCTTTCTTTGGAGGGTGTTGCACTTAAGATCGTTTGTCTTTATCACTTTGTAGATTCTTTTGGCATGGAATCTATCTTAGACATTTGTGTTGCTTTGATCTTTCATGAGAGCTTTGATGTTAGTTGAGATGTAAGTATGAGCATGTGGAAGCTGGTGTTCAGGGTGGTGGTTGTACCTGCATTGAAACAATTAGCAATAAAACATCCGGTACTTACAGGTTTGGAGTTAGAATTTGTCAACAGCATAGTGTGAAGACTCCTTCTAATCCTTACCAAGGCCGTTCCTAATTGGATACCCCCTAGAGGGCTTACACAGACATGCATACGCACACCAACGATTAGGTGAGTCGCTGGAGATCACCCCACGACTGTAGACCGTTTGAAACCATCGAACACACTAAGCGTAATCCACAAGGAATCATCGAAGTGACCTGCTGTAAGGGCTGTTTGATGTTGACCCTGGCAGGATTTCCGTTCAATCATTCGAGAAGTACATAAGTAAATCCCTCATAAACGTTCAAGGCAGATTGCTAAGATCTGCGAAGGACTCGATAAGTTACACTTAGTGTCCAATGATGCAAGACACTTAGTGCAGAAGAATTTTGTGTTCCTAAGAGATCTTTTATGTTATCTCGTGGCTCTAGACTCGATAAGTGCACATTTGGTTTCCTATGCGGAGGCATGGAGCAGAGGGCCTCCTGTTTCAATATCAACCATCTCTAATAGACGATCGATAGATTACACTGGTTCCCCGTGAGAATGAAACAAACATCTTTTGAGAGATGCCTGAGTGGCTAAGAAGGTTTAGGTGCATTGCGTCACTGGGTCCATGACGTCTTTTATCTTCAATACCGGTGTCGCCTTAGCAACGACCAGTAGCATATGAATTGAACCCGGTGTCTGACCTATGGTTGATAAAATGGAGGGCTATTTCTTTTCACCCTTTTCATTCATTTTCTTTTTAATTCTTCAACCCCTTCTTTCTCCTTTCATTCTTTTCTCCTTTTGTTATATCATACCTAAGGACTTCTAATTTCTAACTATTGGTGATGTCCTTGGGTAGATCCCTCCGGTTTAGGCGGATCATAGGACGGTTTTTCCTATCCTTAGTCACCTTGTAACTCCATGACTATCCTATTGATGCCTTTGAACCAAATCATTGAAAATCTCTCAAAGTGTTTATGAGTATAAAACTTTTTGTTAACACTTTGAGGTTTTGGATTTCTTATGAAAGACTCCCCCTCCACATATGCTTATGAATGTTTTCAGAAATTTGCATATGCGGGAAGAGTTGGCACTTTTGAATTGATCCACTCTTAATAGACATATACCCGAGGGACACGTTTACGTTGCTTAGTTAAAGGGATGCATTATCAGTTTTTAGGTGATAACTAGCCCTAATAACTAACTTGAAGTTGTTAACATTCCTAAAAGGAAGTTAGACCCGTCAAAGTAAACATCTAGAAAGAGTTTCTCGAAACGGTACTTTCTACTCGGATAAATCCTTTCGAATACTAACATTTGTTATTTCGTCAATTCGTGGGTCAATTCTGAGTCGAGCTCGTACAAGATAAGACTTTTCACATCATGTTTTAATCACTTTTCAGCTTCTCCCCCTCAAAAATAGCATATCAAATGTTGTTTTTGTAAACGTTTTGATTAAAATATGCCTTTTTGTGTCTTATGAGGAGAAATCAACAAGACTTTAAGATTTAAGAACGATGTTTGAAATCAAGTATTCCCCTCAACAAGTGATTACTTATTGAGGTGTAATACTTGTCTTTTGAGCAGAATTGTAGAAATCATGAAAAGTTTGTTAATTCTACTCAAAAGTAAGAAGCTTTCGCACCTTATATGAGGATTGTGGCACTGAAGCGTACCACAGGGTCCTTTAAATACAAAGTGCGGGTTGTACACTGTTATGTGTGCACAAGCCTTTATTTTAATACAAAATTTTGTTTTCTTTTAACAAAATACTCCCCCTCAAATAATGAAGTTTATTCGAGAGATAGTCTTCTTGAGCAGAATTTTGAATATTTTTTGAAAATTCTCGGGATGATTCTGCTCAAGGTTTTAGAAAACACAATCAAGTATTATGCAACAAAGAATGCTTGAATATCAGATTAGACAACAACCTCGAGAACCCATTCAAGCATGACGCCAATGGGATTACCAAAATTTTGAAATCCATTCGTAGGTTGTGTTAATCCGATTAAAAGAAGTTGAGTTCCAACGATGACTAAAAACTTTGTTTCATTTTGAAATACCACTCGTTGAATCAATGGAAATTTAACACTTTTTTTCTGTTGAAAGTTGTTTGAGAAACTTAGTGTCTCTTTTGAGTTCTAAAAATCTGAAGAAGAAGATTTCCATCTAAAGTTGAACCTCATGGGTTCTTTTTGAAGATTTGTGATGAATGGAAGTCTTCCGGTATTTGGGATGTTCAGAGTCATTCTTTTATTGCAACCAAAGCATTCCAAATATTGAAAATTTGAAAGGTTTTGAACGAGTTTGCTTTGGTTTTCACACTTGCTTTACCGGTGTAAAGCGAAAATATAGAATTTGAAAAACTTGTTTCTCATCAGTTGAATCCATTTCCAAGTTTAGCCTTTTGACACATTGAGCCCTTTAACCTCAAAATATGTTCCATAAGAAACATTTTGACAATTGCTGAAATTTTGACGTTCAATGGGATGACATGTACTTGCACAAAGAGAAATGTATCAGGCACAAACAAGTATACAGATGAATTAAAAACTCATTCTAAATCTTCCTAAATGCTCAGTATTCTCAAATTATCACACAAAATCACAGATTAATTCATTCTCTCACTCGAAATTCTTCAATTATTATCATGGTTTGGGGTTATGATTTGAGACTTTGCATGCAGGTTAGCATCATAATGCAAGAATATTGAACAATCAAACGTCCTAGTAGTAGCAGCAAAGACATCTACATCTTAAACCCTAAATCACATGATTTCAAACCTATGTTGTTTGTAATCGAGTAAACACACCAATCGAGCATTCCTTAGTGTCCTCTAAAGCTATATGAAATAATTAATTAGACTAAACACATAAAAATGCCCCGATCGATAATTACATAAACCCTAGTTTCTGATTATGCCTTTTTGACCGTTGAAACCATTTGAAATATTTAGGGAACAATTAGACAACAACAATGAAGAAACAATAAAACACATCTTTGTGGAAAAAGAACGAAGAGAAAAAATCGTTAGTATGATTCGTTGAGGTTTTTAATTATGTGTGAAACTTTTGAGAACATTTGTGGAAACATTGTTTAGAGCCCGTTTTATTTTCCATGCAATGAACTTTTACCTAAGTTTAAGACTTTTTGTGAACTTTACTCATTAATAGCTTTTCATTTTGAAGTCTAAACATGGTTAATGTTGGAATCACTGCAGAAAAATTTCTATTCTCCCCCTCGAATTAGCATTTACTTTGTGAAGACTTTTTTGCACATTTTAATTCGAGAGATCATAGAACTTTTGAAAATGAGATCATAGAACTTTTTTGTGCAAACTTCATGATTATGTGAAAAATCTTCTCCCCCTCAAAATATGTTCCACTGATTGAATTTTGAGAAAGTTATACATATGAGGAACATGTTTTGAAGATTTGATGTTTGCACACTTTGAAAGATGATTTTTTGAGTATCCACACAGTATAGTTCAATCGTACCCTTTTCGACATGCTCCTTGATGAAATGATATCAGAGAGCAACATGCTTGGATTTTGAATGTTGAACCGTAATGCAGGAGATGGCAATGGCACTCTTGGGGTCACAGTACATCGGGATATTGTCAAAAGATATAACCATAATCCATGAGCTGAGATCGCATCCATATGATTGGAGCAGAGCAGGCAGACATAGCTACATATCCAGCTTTTGTTGATGACAGTGATGTATAATCCTGCTTCTTTGACCGTATCCTTTTGCTACCAAACGAGATCTGTTACAAGATATTGTGCTTTCAGTGTCCAGCTTGTTTTACCAAATCCATTAAAGTCCAATGATGTGTCGAAGGGTGATGTTGGTAGAACGTATGCATATTAGACGGATTCCAAATTGCGAGAAGACGACTCTGCTATATCAGGAACGGTTTGAGCCGGTGCAAATGGTTTGTCGAAAGCATTTCCGTCATAATCTTCAAGTGCGGGTACTTCTTGATTTTGTTGATCAACAGCTGTATCATTGTTGTTGGAAGCAGTTTGTTCTTCTGTTGTTGGAGAATCGATTGGAGGTGCATCTGCAGCAACGGTCGTTGTTGTAGATTCAGGTGTATCTTGAATTGGAATAGTATCAGGTTGTGCAGCGGAAACAATAGATACATCTGGAGCACATTATTCGATATTCTCGGTGAACAGAGGAGCAAACAAAGTTTCCAAATTGTTGACGGGTGAGTGATAACAGTTCAGCTGAAGGATCTGGGAACTTTAGACGGTTGGTTGCGGGTCCTAAGCTGTTGTACTCAGAAGCCATAACATTAAGCTCGGGTCCGAAACTGAGTTGTTCCGAAGCCATCATTTAAGTGCGGGTTTCATACTGAAGTATACGAAAGCCATCCCTGTTAAATCTGCAAAGAAAGAAAGAAGAGACAAAGCAAAGAACAGGGATCCCCAAGTGTAATTGGGTTCCGGATGTTAGAAGCATAAAGTTGTAGTGTCAATTATCTTCTTGACACCAGAACACTCAATAGCAATGATTTGCTTTCTCGCCTCAGGGATAGATTCTGTGGATTCACATTAGTTTTGGTGAAAATATCTAAAATCTTTCCTGTGGGAATCCACCTAAGACCAATCGCTTTGAAAATTCTACTCGTGGGACCCACCTAAGGTTAGATCTAGGAGATGTTTTCCTCTTAGGTGCAGCGGAATGAAATGTGGGAGCATCACT
>LBNU01035100.1:85025-97639 GCA_014162995.1 Artemisia annua
TATATATATATATATATATATATATATATATATATATATATATATATATATATATATATATATATATATATATATATATATATATATATATATATATATAATATTTATATATATATATATATATATATATATATATATATATATATATATATATATATATATATATATATATATATATATATATATATGTATATATATATATATATATATATATATATATATATATATATATATATATATATATATATATATATATATATATATATATATATATATATATATATATATATATATATATATATATATATATATATATATATATATATATATATATATATATATATATATATATATATATATATATATATATATATATATATATATATATATATATATATATATATATATATATATATATATATATATATATATCGTAACTTAAATCGGATTAAATGGTTTTGGGCTAATTTATGGGTTAACGGGCCAATAGTGAAATTTAGGCCCAATAAACATTTCAGGTAACGAAAATGAGTTTTTACGTATATTTGAACTTGCGATGACTATTTTCATATAATAGAACGAAATATATCGATAACTATATTAATAGTGCGTATTATATATATTACGTACTAATTTTTGCAAATAAAGTTAACGAACAGTTTAGTTGAGAAATTTTGCAACATTTGAGAAAAGATAGAAACGTTGAATAAACGAATGGGTCATGCCCAAATTTTCTAAAAATTATAAAAACTTAGAGAATTTTGCTAAAATACTTGCACTTATATAGTTTTCTAACTACAAGGTATTTTGTTAGGACATGAGTTTATGGTCCTAACACGTAAATGGAACGACATTTACGGGATTACATTAGTTATCTTGTTAAGCCAAAACACATGGACTAGTTACGTAATATTGCAATAGTTGTGAGTGTGTTAGGCTATATATACCCCTCCATACTTCCATGGAGGGGTGAGACTTAGTGTATTTTCCTTTCATTTTCTTGCATTCAATAAAACACCTAGTTTCCCTTCTCTCTCTCTCTACTTTCTCTCACTAACAATGAAGATGTTGTTCTTCCATACTACTCGACCTCCCGAACCACAAATCACCATAAAACTACGATCCTAACAGTGGCATCAGAGCCTAGGTTCTTACTTTGTTGATTTGTGATTGAATCTTATCAAAAAGTTGTCATCTTGATGATATTTTTACCATATTTCTTAACTGTTTTTACATATTCTTTTGGTATAAATGTTGTTGATAGATTTTTATGTATTCTCATGGTCAAAAGTCATCAACTTTAAAAGTTTTATCACTATTTTCTTTAACAGTTTCACTACTGTTTTTATTGGTGATAGTTTGTACCAAACCCGTGAAATCTCAAGTTGTCGAGAACCCAAACCCTAATCTGTCGAAATCATTTATCTCGAAAACTTGAATCTGTTTCTCGATAAATAATAGTTATCGAAATCATGTTCATCGAAATCATGTTCTCGATAAATAAGAGTTCTCGATAAACCGTGTTATCGAAATCACGTTATCGAAATCACATTATCGAAAACACTTTATCGAAATCACAGTATTCTCTACTATTGACCTCAGATCTGTTGATCCTCCTTGGTCTAAATCAAAAAGTTTCCAAATGAAAAAGAGAACAAGATGAAGCAGATATGAAGACCAAGTTTTGACCAAATCAAAATACCAGACCCTTGTGACTTCAGTTTTTATACCATCATCAGTCAACAAAAAAAAATGTAAAATATAAGGAGTGATGAGAAGCAGTTAACCATATACCACAACCATTACTCAAACCATACACCTTCAAGTTATCATTTTATATCACAAAATCATCTCAGTTTCACGACACATACACTAAAATGAATTCTATGGTAAAGATATCAGATTCTTCTTTCTCGTGTGGTAACATAAGCCCATAGACCTCAAAGTCCATAAAACACGTAAGAAATTATCATCTTCATCGACCTTGTTGAAGCCTAGCTTCATTTTAATATGCGAAACAAGCAAGAAAAGAAAGATAACAATTATGATTCTCTCTTTTCTTCGTTCGTCCGAAAACACTCAAACATAATCAAAATCATCAATTAAACCTACCTTAGACCTCTTTTACGAGACCATGAAGCTTTGTATTGTGCTCGAACAGTTTCAATTTGACTATGGAAGACGATTGGTGGTCATGTGGGATGATGGTCGTTGCGATTGTTATCTGTATGTTGAAGGAGGCAAAAGCTTGTGTCTTGATTGTGATAAACTGTGAAGAAATGTATTCGGTATAGTTGATGTGATGAGATCGATATCTTTTATTGATGGATTAATGGGTTTCTTTTATTGATGAGAGTGGATAGTTATTCGTTTTGTGTTTGGTGTTGGATCTGAAAAACGTGAGTAAAGGTATGAGATGGGGGCGGAAGTTTAATGTGTATGAGCATATTAGGGTTGGATGAGAGATATTAGGGATTGTGTATGTATCATAATAGTGGTTTTATATCCTACCGATTAGGGTATGTGTGGTATTGGACCGGTCTTCATTGTGTTAACTTTTGGGCCGGGTATAACGTTGGTTATTGCTTGGTGAATTGGGATGCAAAGTTATATTTATAAATGGACTGATGGTGCATATGGACTTAGGTGGATATGCCTCGCAAGTTATATCAAATAATGGGCTTAAATGATTCAAATGTATTTTTTAATACATTAAGTTAATTTTTGTTATAATACTTGGCGAAAAGTGTGGTATTTTGGTTGTCACAAATTTTCACGGAGATACGGACACAAATTTTTGACAAGATTGGGAAACCATTATCGAGTTCAATTAAACCGTCAAACGGCTAGTATTGAGCATTTAACCGTTAGATGTGACTACGGCGATAATTCTTTATTATTTATTTGAGATTGAAGTGGGATTTCACGGGCACGTGTACTTAGTATCTTGAAGATACCGGGGTTGGTTGGATGAAGATTCTTCGAGATCCTTGTTTGAGCTTTTGACCTTACAAATGACGGAGACTTGAGTTGTCTAGTTATACATGATGTTTGATGGTTCTGCGTGTATAGCTATCACTTTAAGGAGTTACATTGTAGTGCTCAGTGTCACACGCTGTTGTGGATACTCAAGAGGTGATGTACATCTTATACTTGATGGTGCTAGAGTATAGTGTACTTAGGGATTCGATGGTGGACGAACTCTCTACGCCGCTCTTAGTCATACAATAGTGCAAGTTTAAGTCACAAGTTTGGGTTATTTTACTCCGTTCTCAAGTTCATAATATTGAATTTTCTCCATCAGTAGTCACTACAAAAAGCCGTCAGAACGATAATGGGGTCGATAAATAGTTGGTTGAGAAAAGTATTAAAGAGTAGAGATGTTTATCAGCAGTCGATTCGCATGGGGCTAGTTATGGCACTACACACTTGCTTGGTTAATTGGACATATAGGGTTACGCTGCCTCCGATTCTCATCGTAAACATAGTGTGTATGCTTCCGATTTCGAAGAAGACATCGTGGGGGAAGAGAGAGAGTGTTTCTTTGACTTGACGTTGTTGTTGCTTGACGTCTTTGCGAAAACACTCATTCTCCACGAGGATCTGCATTTAGGGGGAAGAAATGTGCACATCAAGGACGCTTAATAGACTCACGTGATCGAGTTTACGACTGCATTACTACCGGAAGACTTCCGCAGAGATGATCAGTGGTTTAGTTTTGTGATGATTGGTGTAATCGTTTCGACTCTCGCGGATTGTAAAGTGCTAAGTAGCCTACATATGTGAGAATATCCTGCTGATTTCTTGCATGTTACCCCCGAACAGAGCTTCCGCATTGAGTATAACCGTGATAATTTAACTACTCAGATTTGCTTGGTGTGGTTTACTGTGTCATCTACAAATTCCGCTGCGTACTCAAAACTTCAAAAGCTATAAGACTTGTTTACTACATCAAAGTTTCGAATCTGCTGAAAACGGTTGTCAGTTTGGGGGGAAGCCGATNTATATATATCTATATTATATATAACAGGAGGCGTTACACGTATAATGCCACCTCATTGCCCAGTCATCGCCATGTAATTATTATAGCATCCATGTCATCAGATTTTGGCCATGTAAGCAAATTATGCCTTCATTTTTGTGTTTTTTTATTTAATTTTGGTGCCATGTCATCATTTTTTCTATTGCATGTCATCATTTTTATTTTTAATTGGTATTTTAATCCGAAATTAAATTAAAATTTCGGAATTTTAAAAATTTTTACACTCGCTGGATTAGAACCTTGGTCTTGGCATCCACACACAAGCATGTTAACCATTGGAGCATGTGAGTTAATGTGATAGACAATTCTAAACAATTATGTCATGCTTTAATAACTACTGCATTCTTTAATAGATATTCTGTAAATTATATAGCATATCTAATAATTAATATCGGACTTTTATTCATTCATCACCCAAAACCCTAATCCCGTATCCTCAATCACGAATTACGATGATAACTAATTTTTCTTTAAATGTTGATATGATGGGTTATGAAGATGTTTTAACAAGGTATGCTCTTACATGACCACATGTTTTAACAATTGTATTCTCATCTCTGTGTCTTAATGTTACATATTTGATATTAATCAACCTAACATGTTTTATGGTTTTTATTTGGCTGACAACGTACAGAAAAAGGGTACCCTCTTTTTCCCTCAAAACCCTAATGATCAAGTTTTATTACTGTGTATGCATATGTTGATTTCGTTGCTACTTTTTGCAGGTTAGACGTCTTCTGTGCTAGGTATGTATACTTGATTCGGATTCTGTCAAAGAATGGCATAACTCGACTAGCCTCATTGGCGTTTTGCTTAATGACTGTTGTAGATGATGGCTCCATTACTTTTAGTATGTCATTTAAAATATTTCTTTTCATTTATCTAAAACATGTCAATATAAGCAACCAATTGACTAATTCCACCTTTGGCGATCTGCCATCATTAGGCCATCTTTGGGAGGCTACCTCCACATGTATCTTTATATGCTGATCATTGCGACTTGAAGCACAGGTATACACGCACTGAACATGTAGGTTCAGGCAGTGTTGGAGCTTTAGGTGTTCGATCGTCTGATATGGATGGTGCAATAAAGCCACAAATCGCTCACAACCATTAAGCAGCAACACATTTTCTTAAAGATGCATAAAAGATAGGTCTGTACTAACAATCTGAAACCGAAGCTTATTTTGTATTATTATTAGTTGACACTTAATTGTAGGAGGAAATCGCGGCTCAGTGAGCATTAGAAGACCATGAAGTTGTACAAACGTGATCTGCAAGTGATTTAACGCGTGACTCCACGGGGACTAAAAGTCAGTTAGTTAAGATGATACACAATTGATTATTGTGTTTTCAGTAGTAATTAATATCATAATCTTGTGGTGTAATTGTTGCTTCTGAAACATAGATTGATCTGACGACGTGACAATATCATTGTTCATTTTATTCTTGAGCGGTGTACTATTTTTGAGATTTTTTCTGATGAAATTCTTTTAAAAACTGAAATAATTTGTTACTGGTGGCAGAAGTACATCAACCGCCACAACAGCGTTGAGCTTACAGCCTTGGGAATGGGTTAGACTTTAACAATACAGCTCTGTGTTTTTTGGCCAATTATTGTCGAGAACATATAACGTAAACTCAAAAACTTGCTTAAACTAATTTTGGTGTTTGTAATGCATGCAGCCATACCAACTGTTGTTATGATTTCTGAGATTCTGAAGGGAAACGGACTGGCAATTCAGAAACGTATGGATTCCATTTCAATTATTTATTAGTTCATATTTATCGAACATTTGGTCTGAATATTTGTTACGTAAACAGTGATCTCCACATCAACTATTAAAAGCAAAGATGAATCCACTGGAAAATTGATTCAAAAGGCTAAGGTTATCCTTTCTTCCATTAATTCACTTTCTCTCAGTTGTTACTAATTGAATTTTTGTGCTCCGTTATCTTTCATCATCACTTTTCAATACAGATTGAGATCATGATGGCAAAGAATGAGCAATTCGAGAAACCAAAGGCTCACTCGGTGACACAAAAGAAGGTTGTTCACTTAAAGGTTAGTGTTTACGCCTTTTGATTGTATATCACTAATAGTCTCTCTGACATGTTTGAATAGTAAAAATGTTTCTGTTATAGAATAAAGTCAAATTAGGAAAAGCAAAGAAGAAGAGCGAGGGAGCAGTCCCTGATATCAAATATATATAAAGCTCTGCTTAATCGGTTCAGGTTAGTTGGGTATTGGATATTATTGTGTTTTGATATTTGTATTTGTGCGAAACTGTGCTATGAAGTTTATAATCGGACTACCTTGGTGCCCCTTTTGGATGATAGGGTCGCAAGAATGGAACCCTAAACACTTGCCCATAGCAAGCTATCAAGATGAGGACAAATGCAAGGCAATCTTTTTCCAGGTATCAATTATAACTTTTCTTGGTAGAGTATCCTTTTTTGAATTTGTCCTAAATACCAATCATGGAAAAAGTTAATTGACCAAGGAAAGGTAATTCGTAGTTGTTGTGTTTCATCTGTAGTACTTTGCTACCACTTTGAGTTTTGGCTCGCAGCATCAGCGACTATACTCCTTGACAAACAGGTTCGTGTCACAAAATTAGTATCCAAAACTTGAAAAACCTGTAAACAGATAAGCCTGAGTAATTTGTTTATTAAAATATATATTTATGAACCATACGGATGCGCCATACAGGCAAATATAGAAATGAGAGATAAACAGGACTTTGATTCCAAACTCCAAATGAATGGAACTTATCGTGATACAACTGATCATGCAAACAGACTAATAACCTTTCATCAACTATTGACATTTCATCGACACTTTAAGAATGCAAATTACTAAAACTAAACAAAAACAAAATGATATAATGCCCGCAAAACATTCAAAGGATGTGTGATCAAAGTTTGGGATAAAAGCTACTACTCCTATAATAACGTACAGTAACAATAGTAGGTGTCTTCTTCTTTTACCTTAAATGATTCATAGTGTAAATTATCTTCATATGCAATTGATGGGATAAACTATTGACTTGCTCTCATATATCTTATGCAGTTGTCACATTTGAGGCTTGATTGATGAATGATACTGAAAAAGATGACATGCCAATGCTATCAGTACCAGACTGGCAATCTGATAGATACGAGCCTAATACAAAACAAAGATTCAAAACCAAGAACAGAAGTGTTTCAATATCCATCCATGTGAACTCTATTGAATTAAATTATAGTGCACCAAATCGCATTTGCTTTGCAGGTCCTTTACGAAGTGATAAAATACCTCCCACAGAGCCTATGGAGCAAGACCGAAGTAAAATTGTAAACATCAAGAAGCAGATGATGGTAAAGAATCAAAGAATGAGCATTTATTGAGGTCGGGACAGTTGGGGATATGCAATTATCCATACTGTACAACAAGTCCAACTCCATAAAGTTACAAAGGACAGCTGCTGATCTCAAGAGTTTCCCTGGGTTTTGATCATAGTGTATTACTCTTATCTTTGGAATAAACTTACTTTCTCAAATCATGTATGGTGCTATACATGAAAATGTATCATTTACAATGTAATTTTACTACCTCATGGATGCAGTGAGGGATTCTTTGGGTGATGGGTTAAAGAGCGAAAAATAACTCGTGATCAATATTCAGTGATCTTACGAATTAGACGGTTTTTCCATTGATTTTCACCTGTATCTCCTATGATTTTCAAGAATTAGACACTGGATTTGGTTGTTGCTTCAGTTCTAATAGGTATCAATCACTTTACTCTTCTTATATATCTGTTCCATTTTCCATGTGACCATTACCAACCATCTGTTTTAGCCATGATATCAACTAAATGATTTTTGTTTTTATTGTTTCTGCTCTGGTCTTGCAGGACTCCCTATTACTTGGTAAACTAATTATAGCCCTTCTGAAACTCCTTCTCAATGGTTTTGAGAAGGGACTGGATATCGCATGTTGATACAATCCATAAGTATCATCCTCTTTTTAAGAGCCCTTAGCTAAGTGACATAGTTTTTTTAATAATTAGGGGGTCAATAATCATATTTGAGGTAACATGTCACTGATGGCTATTACCATTGTAGGTGTTAACAGCCAAACAAAAGTCATTTCTTCCTTATGTGAGCACACTACCTGCACTACAAAAAGTTAAGTGAGGGCGTTTAATTTAAATTAGTAATCAGAAGGAGCATTCATATCAGGAGCATTCATTCTCAGATGTATTTATGACAAGTGTTGCCTGTGTATAATTTTGGCTTACAATAGTTCAATTATTCTGCAGTTATCAGGAGGCAATTGAGGATATAACCATGAGAATGGGTGCTGGGATGGCAAAATTTATATGTAAAGTTGTATTTGAGTATTTGTCAGGTGAAATTTGATTTTTCTTTATAGGTGTACTAAAAAAATGTATGTTGTTAAGGTTGATATATATAATATATTTGCAACCAATTGTGTATGTCTCACAGTTGTCCTAACTCTTGCCATTTTCTAACATATCGCCACTCATTCAGGGTATAGTTACCTTCTTTGCAAGGTCTGCATCTTTTATTTGGTCCTTTGCGCTGTTGATACTATTGGTATGTCTTAAATACCTTTATGCTACTTTGCCTGTTTTCTCCTTTTATTTCTTTTTTCATGATTTTCTAAAGTTGTGCTTTATTCCTTTTGGCCAAAGGATGATACAAACATAGCTGCTGATATCAAAGTACCCATTCTGATCACCTTTCATTAGCATATCTACAATCGTGATTGGCACTTTGCATGTCAGTACTAGAGTCACTTTTTTTCTGCCTACAATTTTAATTTTTTGTGTCACCCCATGCGATACATATGTTAATGTTGGTGTTTTTATTTCTGAAGGTGGTACAAAGGAATACAAGTTCTCATGGACCAGTTCCACCATGTTTCTACTGCCTTTCTGGAACTTAATTAAGAGAGGGTAACATGTTACAAATTAGTTATCGACCTTTGGATGTATCCAAGTAATGGACGGGTTGGTCAGGTTAAGTAACGGCTCAAAACAGGTTCTGGGTGGATCACTAATGCCATATGTTTGAGGGGTGTTTGGATAATTAGCTTATTAGCTTATTTGAAATAGTACAACAAGCCCTACTTAATACACAATGCGCAAATGACTATTTTTCCCCTGATTGGAACCCTTCGCCTAATATTCAGGTTTGCCTTTGTTTGCTTATGTTATCAGGTTACAAAATAGGACGGGTTGGTCAGGTTAAGTAGCAGGTCAAAACATGTTCTGGGTGAATCAGGGCATCTTTAGTACTTCCTTACAGGTCAAAATGCATCGGGTTAAAGCGAGCAATTTCATGTATATTATTTCTTTTACTACCATTACTTGGATACTCAAATTGCCACATGTATTTTCATCATTGGGTACTACTACCTATTCATTCATAATTTGGCATGGTAATTTATATTGATGATAGTTTTACAAACGATGGAGGATTTGGATCAAGAGACGATGGAAAAAGTCGTGGCATCAAAAGGGAAAGAGTATAACAAAAATAGACCAGCTGACATTGTATGCTAGCGTCCAGATTGGAAGGATAGGTCGTGCGGGATCAACTGGCCAGGCTACTTCATATTTTATAGACCGTGGTATGGTTTTTCCTCTTTCAACCTCTTCCTTCTTATAAATTGCTTCCCACCAGACCACGTCTGATACATGGAATTTGCAACATTTGACTAGGTAAAAGTTTTAAGACATGTTTGACTACTAGCCAAAAACAAAATGCATAATTTTCATTATATAGATAGTGTTGCAATTTTCTTGGTACAGAGAGCACATTTAAAAGATAAATGGGATAAAACAATTTGCAGCCTATAAAAAATTTTCCCAATGCCCTTTTGGTCATTTGCTCTAATTAACAATATGTAGGCTTAATAAAATATATCAAGCAGATCTATGATGAACCATTTCTATGATACAGGAGTGATTGTGACCAATGACGTTGTCTATGAATAACTTCACCAACTTCAAAGTCCTTGATTTATAATACCTAAATACGATATATGATGAAACATTTCTATTTACTTACTAACAATTTCAGATGGTATCTATATACTTACTAACAATTTCTCTATATTGCTAGCGAAACCGGTATTTCAAGCTGCAAAAAAAATGTATTTACTATATGCAAAAAATTCAGAATAAAAAAGGTTCTCATAAACCCAAGTTGTTAGAACATCTATAGGTCTAATCACATTTATATGATTACAAGATAATTATTATTTAGTTTATATCAATTGGCGTGTTCCCTGTTGGTTTAATGTTTGGTCGAAACCAATGAGATTACTTTTGGTTTTTAGAAATAACTAAAATCTAACATATGAACAAATAACATTTTACATGTGACGACCTGATAATTCACATCTGAAACCATAATATTTTACACATAAAAATGTAGCATTTTGTTTGAAATTCGCGTCATATGAAATTTGAGTGCCGAGTCGTTTCTTTGGTATCATGTAATAACGTAATTTTCATCTTACATATATAAAATTTATTGAATTATCTTCGACCTACAACTCAAACCACAAAATCTTAGAAAAAAGCAAGCATGTTTCATACAGATACTATTTTTAACAAAAGGAAAGTTAACTACCTTAGTGACGATCCCTGATATAGCATCAAGATAAGAGATTGTAGGACCTTGGATACAACCTAAATCACGACCTTCTTCATCAAATCTAGAGAGAGAAAGAGAGATGTATAGAGAGAGAGTTGGGAGGATCAAGTGTGTGAAATATTACTATGTGTTTATTCCAAATGATCAACCAACCTTCAAATGAAGGTTTACACTTCTTAATAAAGGGCTAGGCATATTAGCTTTCATGCCTTTACAAGTTTAGCCCTTGTAGTTCTAACATTCTAATAAACATGAACAAACAACTTTGAAATACTTTCTTACGCAACCTATTACACGATTCAAGGATATAATGACCGACACTTCATAATATAAAAATACGATGCTAACAGAGATAGTGATGGATAAGAGATTAACGAAGTATCTTTTGCATGTCTTTCTTCAATGCCAAGATATACATAAAGAAGTATAGATCTCCACGAGGACCTCGATCATGACATAATATACCAAATCATTTAAAAGACTGAGCTAATCTAGGCTTATACTTTTGTTAAACGACCTTTAAAAAAGATTAACCTATCATACATATTATAGATGTCCATTTATTTGGTTGAAAAACAGGCTGGATAGACACACTAATGGAACCATTTCCATATATAACACAAAATTAAATTATGTAGAACATGTTGACTCAAGATGGCTCTTTCGAGAAATGTAAGTGCAATAATTTGTGTTGTCGTTTTGATATATAGCAGATAACACATGTTGTCATGAGCAACCATTGTGTTCTGGAATTCAATGTGCAACTTTCATGAGTCATAACTATATATATATTTTATTATATATACGCATTTAGTATTTGTTTCAAGATTATCGATGACTGGTTACGCAGGAAGCGTTTCATTTTTGTAGGCGGCCTGTTTATCTTACCTTGTGCCTACTTTGTTGTAGGGGGTTGGTTCACGGGTACAACTTAAATATGGAATTTTTTTTAAAATATTAACCTGTTGTTCTACATTATAAATTTGTAAATAACAACACTAACATCGGATACTTAAAGTAGTTGTACCTTTGAAACCCACCTATGTTTTAATGCATTAAACATACAAATTCATACGTTTATATCTTATTTTTCTTTAACTAATACCTTATAACGACAATTACAAAGTCTGACGTTCAACACAAGAAACTAAATTCATGACACCACGATTATAAAGACCAAAAGGGATATTAGGTCAAACACACCAATTTAAGAAGAATTATCTTTTAACTGTTCAATAATTAATAACGGTCAACTAATTTCCATTGTTAACGAATAAAAGAGAAAAAAAATCACTCTTTAATATCTTATTATAAATATATTTCAATAAAATGTGATGATATAATCTTTTAAAAATGTGATGATATAAATTTATAATTTCACACTAGAAAGATTAGCCTTTTAATCTTAAAACTAATTGACATTAAGATAAGATGACTGAATTACGTTGTGTATGAAGAAGCGTTATTTCGCATTTGAGTTTCAATTATATACTACGTTGTTGCAAAGAACATTGTAACAAACACAAACATTTTGACAAACAGTGGCACTATTATTTAAAAAATCTTTGTAGAATAAAAAAAATTAAACACAAATATTTAGGTAAACAAAAAATGTAAACGATAATTATAAGTCATGCCCGTCCATCAATTCACCAAAAATAAATAAACAACCAACAAAATACATAATCAAAAAATAACTAAAACTATCCATATAATTCAAAAAAAAAAATAAAAAAAAATAAGACATCTTTTAAAAAAATTTACGTTAACTAAAATCATCCAAATTATCGGTACAAGTCGTGCCCGCCCATAGGGCGGGCTTCGAAGTCTAGTGTGTGTGTGTGTGTGATATATATATATATATATATATATATATATATATATATCACACACACACACA